>JARYHS010008074.1:209074211-209130264 GCA_031002005.1 Vandiemenella viatica | reverse complement strand
GAGGAATTTCGGTTGCAGAAGTAAGTTTATTATTATTTTTTTTACATTATTTTATGAAAGTGGATTCAAATTTTTAAGGCGAAAATTTAGCACTTCCGTGTTCATATTCCAAATTTTTTGTTTCGATAAAAAAAAAAGATTATAATTGGGAACAACAAAATGAGTAATTTATACGTTATCGATAGGGATATTCGCTAATATCAATACATTATTACGACATGTTCGTATAAATGGGAATATCTTTGTCGTTGACACTCTTTGGAACTACTCAGCTGGTGTTTATTTTTGTTAGAGTAGGTATGTATGATGTTTAATTTAAGTTAATTTAATTTAATTTAATTGCAATGGAGCACACGCTCCCTACACACCCAATGTTAATAGTATGTGTTAAGGATGAGGATGTTTCTGTTTATTTCACTTAATTTGAAGAAAGTTTAGTTATTTAAAATAATTTTTTGCTTTTTTTTTCGAAATAGGCATTATATTACACTAAGAAATCACATTTAGCAACCTGACGAAGGAGCAGAAATGATTGTTAAACATACTTAAACAGCTGTGAAAAATAATAATTTATCAGTAGCCCTATGTTTCTTGACGATGTAATACCTATTATCGTTGGATGTCGCATATGTGTACGTAAATGAAGCAACCAACGTTCGCTTACGGTTCAAAGTTATTTTTTTAGTGTGTAATATTTTCCATATTTAAACTTTTATAGCAACATATTCCCCAAAAATATCATTCAAAGAACGTGTGCACTTCGCTATAAGGCTTCTCCCAGTCGCTCGCGGTATAGCATTACGCACTTTTCGAGTGAAGTTTGTGAGATATCTATACAGTTTATACCTCTAAGAGCAACATATATTAAATACTATCACCAAACGAACATGTGAAACAGTTTTCAGACCAAAACAACAATTCCTTCATAAGTCCCAAAAATTGGGCTTTTTTTTTTTTTTTTTTTTTTTTTTTTTTTTAAAAAAAACTGGAAAAGAGCGTTAGTAGTGCCGGTACGTAAAGGAGGGATGGGAAATAGAATCTAAAATTATAGCCCAACCAGTTTGACATCTGTGGTACGTAAATCAATGGAGAGAATCCAACCACATCAGAAATATACGAGGGGAACGTGTTTTTCAAGAAGGCAACATGGCTTTAGCAAGGATATTCATGGAAATCTCAGTTAGTGGGATATATGCAAGATATTTCAGATGAAATGGACAAGGGAGTCCAAATTGATAGTGTAGCACCAGATCTTTCAAAGACTTTTGATGGAGTGAGCCATAAAATGGTGATAAATAAGGTAAAAACTGTTGGAATGGATGAGAAAGTGATTTGCTGGATAGAAGAATCTTTAATTAATTAATTAAAAGGTTAGGGTAGGAAATTCTGTATCAAAAGATGTGGAATTAAAAATGTGAGTACCTTAGAGTAGTGTATTGGGACCATTACTATTCATTATTATCCCTGTCTGGGCATCCAGATTTGGGATTTCCATAGTTTCCACAAATCACTCCAGGCGAATGCCAAGATGCTTCCTTCCATACACCCTACTGCTAGAAAGAAAATACACAGAAAAAGATTAAGAAACAAAAATCTTATTATTAAATTCACTGATCGAATAATAACTTAAGGTGTGTAGGTTGTTGTCCAAATTTGTTCAACACCTAGTCAATAAATTCAGCATCCTTAGTTAATAAGTATATATAATATTATAATTAATTATATATATACTTATACAAACAGATGCACCCACCTTAAAGTAATCCTGCCGGTGCCCATGCTTCCTTCAAAAGGTCATGGCAGAATACCTTCCCGTTCCTTATATCAGTCCCATCCCGCCGCTAATGACATTGGCGAGGTGTAAAGTCATAAGTTAAAAAAGCTATTAATTATTTTAATGAATAATTATGTTAATGGTTTGCTATCAGAAATTATATTGTTTGCAGATGACATAATGCTATATAAAAGGATCAAAATGGTAGATGAGTGTAAACAGTTGCAGGGTGATCTGGACAGGATATCTAGTTGGGTTGGTAAACATGGGATGAAGATTAATGCTAATTAGAGTCAGCTTATTAGATACACAGATAAAAAACTAAAGGTTGATTATGAAAGTTGGAGAAGAAATGCTTATTGAATACCTGAAATGTAAATATTTTGGCTTTACATTTGATAATAAGCTTAACTGAGCGGGACACATTGGACAGATAATAGGAAAAGGTTTCAAAATTCTGTACTTCATGAATGAGGGGATGTAAGAGAGGAGTAAAGGAACTGGTGTACAGAATTTGGTCAGACCATTGCTTGAATATGGTCGAGTAGTATGAGGCCCATAGTTTGAGTTATAACATAAATTATAAGAGGAGTTGGAGAGGGTGCAGAAAAGGGCTGCTAGATTTGTTTCTGGAAATAACCGGAGAACGCTATCAATAACAGACATGATAGAGGAGCTGAAATGTGATTCATTGGAAGACTGGAGGAGGGTGAAGTGGGTCATGGAAGTGTACAAGGCATATATTGGTGATTATGCACGGAAAGATATTGGAGTAAGAATTAAAAGTAATGTGTGGAAGGTAAAAGATGACCATGATCACAAGCTGGCACTTAATTTCAGGTACAAGGATGTAGGAAGATTCTCTTTTATAGTTAAGGGGGTCATGGTTTGGATTAAGTTACAAAGAGAAATGAAGAATGATTTACCAAAAATGTGTGAAATTTGTTGAGGGCTAATGTAGGTGGGTGCGGGATAGGGAGGAAATTGGTGTTTAAGAAAATTGCCTCTTGACCGTGTGCTCCATTGCAATTAAAGCTTAAATTAAGTAATTCATATGGTAATTTCATGTGATCTCATTGAAGTTGCAAGCCAATTTTTCGTGAAATTGTTTTGTGTTGAATACTGAAATATAGCTAATAATATTATGCATGTCTCTTGCCAGTAATGAAATTGCTTTCCATGCATTCTGTCCTTATGAAATAGTGTTTTAGAGAGTTTTGAATGAACATGGTCTTGATTGTGTACAGTCGATATGAATTACAATTTTTGTTTATCGATGTTAAACTGCAGTGGTGGCTCGCGTAAGCCCCCGGGTATGTGAGGCAGTTTCAAGGGGTACACGCAGTAATCTCTTAGCTGAGATAACTGAAAATTTTAAGACAAACTGTATGTGTTTTAATTATATTGCTGTGGTTGTATGAAGTACTCGACTGGGATGAATGCAGATATTTATTTTTCATATCAGCTATATAGGATATGTGAGGGT
This sequence comes from Vandiemenella viatica, assembly GCA_031002005.1. Lineage (NCBI taxonomy): Eukaryota > Metazoa > Arthropoda > Insecta > Orthoptera > Morabidae > Vandiemenella > Vandiemenella viatica. The sequence continues at coordinate 209,127,004 of JARYHS010008074.1, read as the reverse complement.
TAGCTCTTTCTTGAATTGGTATTTGGGGAAAAGTAATTGGGAACAACTGGTCTATGGAAATTGATACCAGTTGTAAGCTCCGCTACAATTAATAGTGATAGCAATAATACCCAATAAAGATGAAAAATAATCAGTAACAGTTCGTTAAAATCATTCCTTGACATGCAGTCACTTCAGTTTTGAGTTGTTTCTCATTCTGTTGTGTTAAGGACATTTTGCGAATAGGTGTTACTGAAATTTGTACGCTTAATATGTAGTTAGAATGACTACAAGTTAGGATAGATATTAGTTTATTTAAACAGAATCATCAGTTGAAAATAATTATTGCTTTTTGTATTAGACATAAAGATCCAAATTATTTTACTCGTAAATCGGTAACAAATTACCATGAAAGCAGTTACTGTGTTATCTAGGTGAATGTTATTTTCATTCTAATACTATTTGCTCCTCTCTCTGGAAGGAAGGCTTTTGTCTGTATTCAGATAAAGGATAAGTATCGAATTGAGCAAATATGTTATCAATAATTTCATATGACAACACCCTCAGTTGAAACACAGGTTTTATTCCCTTTCTGCTAAGTATTGTATGAGTGTTACTTGTTGAGAAATGATATCAACCCTTCGTTCAATCAAATGTAACTTCTCAAACATTTTAATGTATCAGACAGAGCACAACATTTGCAATGTTTGTACTTCTCACCCTTCAAAATTCAAATCGGATGGTCTTGAAAACATTTTTTTTTAGCCCTCCATAATGTCTATTTTTTGTGTATGACTCTTTGACAAAATCCTGTCCTCACCCATAATTTCCAAAACACATTCGTCCTTTACCCGTTTTTTATTTTATTTTTGGAATCCTTCAATTACACCACATTTCAAATTCTTCAATTTTCCTTCTTTCTAGTATTCCTAAAGTCCTTGGTTCACTACCCTAAAATCCTGTACTTCTTACAAAGTGTTAAAAAATAATGTTTCTGTGTCCTAGTTGAATATTTGAAATTACAGTAGAACTCCAATTATCCGAATCAATGGGGATAGGACCCCCATTCAGATAATCAATAATTCGGATAATTGGATTTTTTCCCGAAAAAGGGTCTATTTTAATTGATTACTGTATGTATGTTGAAAATGGGAGAAAAAACAATTTTTAAAGAAAAAGAGCTTTTCATCAAAAAGGCAACACTTTTACATGTTAAGTGTACTTAAACTGCTGTACATTAGTACAGTATGTATGCATCGTGCCGTAAATAAAAGTCATTGCTTGCTGAACTGTTCGGTCAAACTAAGCTGTTTGACTGTACTCATCCGTTTTTGGGCATCCAAGTCGTGCATCCGCTTGACAGTGAGAAGTTGCATGTGGTCACACTCGGGCTGACGTTCCATCCACTTAAACGCAGGTTCAAAGTTGGCAAATGCTTGACTAGCTGATGGTTAAACTTCGATATTAAGGTCATCGTCTTCCTTGACACTTTTTTCTCTTACACTTTCAATAAGTTCATCATCATTTATAATTACATACCCTTGGTCTGACTAATCACACACACCACCCATTCTCCTATATCTTCAGCACTAACTTCTGAACATCCAGGAATTTTCAAAAGTGTTTCTGAATTTCTCAAGTGACGCGTCATCCCCATCTTCTCCTGATGCTATTATGTTTTTAACTTCATTCCTATCCCATCCTTCAGTTTTAGTTTTACTTCCTAAGTAGCAGAATTGATTTTCTTCTCCCATCACATCTGATCTTATTTTTATATTTAATCTGTGTCATTGCTATCATATTTTTTTTTACATTTCATCTCTTTTGTCATGTTTGTTTTATATTTATTAAAAAATCATCCATCAGTAGTTTGTTAATGCCATGTTCTCAGTATCCTCAGTCTGTTCTGCTAACGGGACAACAACATAAACAAATTGTAACATACTAATTTTTTCTTCTTGTGCACTTACGCCACAGTCAAATTTTTCTTTTACTTTCTTTATTGGTTCCTCTACGTAATTGTTAAATCTTAATGAAGATAGACTTCAACCAGTTTACCACCTTTTTAACTGATACACGTCTCTCAAGATTCTCTACTTTTATTGTAGCTATTTGATTCTTATATACATTGCCTGACAAAAATAAGTGAAACTCCCAGAAAGGGAGGTTGGAACAAAATGAAACTTCAAAAGTTAGGCTATGTTGTTGTTTAAGTGATTAGAAAAACTTGTCAGTTTTACAAAGTACTTGGCACTATCAGGGCGGCATTTAGGCTTTGTGAGTCCCTAGGCTATACATGTGGTGCGGGTCCCCCTGTCAGCAGTGGACTGTCCATTCGACCAGGGGCTGCCTCTGACTTATCAGTATGACGTTGCCCTCCCCCCCCCCCCTCTCTGGTTTGGATACACAGATTGATTCAGTTGGGAAAGGAGTATCCTGTCCTGAAACAAGCTGGTCCACAACTGTTTTAATTGGTTCTTGATTTCCTTGGTAGTGGCACTATTAATGTTGTTGCATAAATTCTGTCGGGGATAGATCTGGGGGTCTTGCTGTCCACCAGAGCACTTCAACGTCACACAGACAGTTCATAGAGACATGTAATGTGCATGGACGAGCATTAAAGTGTTGAAAAATGACACTGCGATACTATCACATGAGAGTTAACGTATGAGGATTCATGATATTTGTGACATAACATTGTGCTGTCAAGAGTTTCCTCAATCACTACCATCCATGACCTTAAGCTATAACCGACAGCTCCACACACCATGAGGCTAGGACTTACACTGATATGCTTCAACAAAAAAAAAAAAAAATATGGAAAGAATGGGACCTCTTCCCATTTCGGTGCCATACTCACTGATGATGGTCATCCAAGGCAGTGCAGAATTACTGAACGCAGTGAATGGTGATGGATTATGCGACCTCATGGAGTTGGCACTTGCAAATTTCCCCTCATCACTACACCCATGTTACGTTTCCCCCCCTACCATAATCTCTCTTGTTCCTGCTATCGTATCAATAACATGTTACAATATAGCTTTGTTAACCTTATTAATGACAATTTGTACACCCCAACCTCATTTAGACAATCATATTCACCAGCAGGTAACAGATAATATTGAAATCTAATGCAGTCTTAACTAACCACCCTGTAGCTCTATTATTAGAAGACTTGATTTTAGCTGTAAATCCTGTTATTAGACTTTTTTTAGTATAAAATAATTCTGACTTATATTTTTTGGATAATGCAATCTTAATTTAATCCAAAAAGCAGAAAATTCATTCTAATCGTTCTGATATACTGTATTGTGATATAATTACTGGTTTTAAATAATATTTCCATTGTAATTTTGAGCAAAAAAATAATAATAATCTGTCTTTAATGTCGCATTTACACTCGTCTCATCTAGTTCCTTATCAAGATGTTTGTGCAAGAATACTAACATGAACTGTTATTTACACTTTTGCTAGAATTCTTTCTGCATTCGAACTTTCCTAAAATACGAATGACATGCAAATCTGAATTATAATAGTCTATATACATTCAGAAGTCAGTTTTTTACTGAAAAAAATATCAGTCGCAGACTAGTAGATTTATAGTTGTGTTTCATTAACAGTTTTACACTTTTAAGGGAAGTATGGAACAAATGTTCCAAAAAATGGTACGTGAAGACTCTGGAGAGTCTTCAAAATTTTTAGGAATGTCACAAGCTGACTGAACTTTCATTGAAAAAAACTAAACCTTTAACATCAAAACAAAAGAGTAGATTCAGGATACCAATATCAAAAAAATTTCAATTAGCAGTAACTGTACAGTTTTTAGCCTCTAAAGTTAGTTTCAGAAGTATTCACTATTTGTTCAATATTTCAAATGCTGCTATATCAATAATTGTGTATGAAGTGCGAAAAACTATTCACACTGTCTTAAAAGATGGAGTAAAGAAGGGAGATAAATTTTTTTTATACCTGAATAAACTATTTTTTGTATTATTATACTTATTTATTTCGTTTACTAAAAATAATTACGTCTCTAATTTAGTTTTTAAATGAAATACATTTATTAATAATATTATTTGTATTAATGATAAAAGATGAATTGATTCAATAACAAAATAACTTATAAGAGCATGTATTAATGAGAGGTTTAATTATACGGGGTTAATAATTTTTTTTCGATCTGTCATTCAAAGTTGTTTCAAATCCTGAATTGATGGGATAGTGTAAACAATATGTTTGCACCTTTGACTTCCACCAAAAACCCACCACTGAGGTGAGTGGCACTCATGAGACGTGCCAACGCAAGTACACTGTTTACACTTTCATGTTTCTACTGTCTAGCATCAACTTGTGGAAGCTCGCGTGAGATTGCTTATGCAGCATAATATTTTTGATGATCCCAGGAATATCTCATCATTTACACAATCATATACTCATTAAAATGTGTACATTAACCAATTAAAGGAGTTACTAGAAAGGAAAAAAAATCAGGTAGCATTCAATAATTTAGAGCTGATCAAAGCTCTAAACAGTGAATAACTATTTTAAAAAAATGTGTTTCATCACTCTGTAATGGTTTTTAGTCAAATCTGCATTACAAGCGAGAGGCTTGGGATTTGATAAAATATCCTAATGGAAATAATTTCTACTGTCAACTGTTGTCTTGATACCTCTTTTAACCAGTAGTTTTTTTTATTAATAAAATGCTAGCTGTGAAAATTAAATCAATGAATTCTTTTCCGAGATTATAGTTGATCCAGAATTCTAGTTTTCTAAAGTCGTTCTGTGCAGAGCAAGTGACAGATCATCCTGGTCTGCATGGGACTCAATGCATCCAGTGTCTCTTGAGTCCCGGCACTTAAATTGAGTGCTCCACTGGGCTTCAATACAGTCAGTTGCATGACCCATCCCCCGTGTAGGATGCTGTTTGTTCTTATTAGCCTGTCATATTCACAGCACTAAGGAAGTTCAGTTGGTTACCCAACACGTTCATTTGGGGAAATGACTCATATCTTTAATTGCTTCTATCTCCTGTAATACACAACGGATTCTTGGGAACCAGATATGTTTTTTTTTTTTTTTTTTTTTTTTTGTGTTTGCTGGTGCTGCATGAATTTGATATCCATTTTGAGGAAAAGGCAACAAATAAGTTTAACGTGAGAAGCACCATCAAGCACTATGAATCTACAATGGACTGGACTGAACTTTTTCTTGCTGAGGGGTTTCTTTTTTATGGGCATACAATGCATCCTTCACATACTGCTGCCTTATGTGTACAAGCAATCAACAGTGCTTGAAATGTCCATTGCCAATTAAACACTCCATTTTGAAGACCATGGACATGTCAAAGGTTTATTTCTGTTACAGCGAAACAATAAGTTTCACTGTTCAAAACGGCTACCTAGCATCACCATGAAAAATAACTCTGTTTCCCAAGACATGACCACACACCCACGCTTCCTTGGTGAATAATGCAGACGATGCTTGGCAAGGTCTATGACGAACATTTTTATTAGTCACAACTGGTCTCTCTATTATTGCTGGGCCACAATGTGTACACAAACAAATACAGCTACCTACTTTCTGTAACGATGCACATGTCCGTGACGAACCAATGTATTTTTAGGGATGGCATTCTTCATGCGCCACACACATGAATCCATGCCTCCAACGAGTTGCGATGCTGCACTTAGCCAGAGGCCACTTGCTCTCCAGCTTGTGACCAATTCACTTCGTAGCTCTCATATGTCTCACCCATCTAATAAAATCTTGGAGAACGCATCATCTTTGGTGATGGAGGTAAGCTGAAAGAGTTTGTAAAATATGTACGTAGTTCTCTCGTAAATAGCGTACTATATATTATATTGGTTCCTTTCACAGAAATAAACACCTTATGGGATGAACTTAGTAACTCTTCGACTCTTGCTGGTAAGAAAAAATACATATTTAAATTCTTAACGTTTGTCTTTAGTGTACTTGGTTTAAATTATTATTTTCAACTTAGTTACTAGGTGTATAGCAGGGTTTTATATGCACGATCCAAGTGATGATAAGAAATTTTAGTAATTGCTCAGGAAACTGTTTAGTGTGTGTGGAAGGGAGGAGGGGGAGGTTTTCTTTTATAGATTTTAATAACTTGGAACTCGTATCTAACGACCTTTATGATGCTGATGAGAATCTTTTTAGCTAATTACTTAGTTTTTATGTATTTATTTGAACATTTATTTTCACAGTTTGGTGGTGAGTATTTACCTGTTTTAAATTGTACTTATATTACTTTTTTTTCTGTTTCAGATATGCTTGCTCCACTGGCAAGTTCCAGCATGCCATTGAACAGTTCCAGCTTGCATCGTACCAAAAGGAGAGGTACTTTTGAACTTTCAGGTTCCAAATGAAGAAACATCATTACTATCGTAAGAAAGGAGACTTTCCTAGCGTATGGTGTACCGCCGGAATGTGTTGTGGAAACACGATATTTCGATGACTAGCTCCGCTGTCTTCCTCGGGCGTAGAGACATCTATACTGGTCAGCTGACTCATAGATACTGAGATAGCTCAAATGCCACACCTCCTTATATGCACAGTGGTGCTCTCCGCAGCCCTTGCCTGGCAGCTGGTTGCCAGTGAGTGTGGCTGTAGTTCTTCGTTGTGGCCCACGGATACTAATATAGAGCCCTCTATGGCTGCAGCTGAACAGAAGTACAACACTCTCTGCGGATTTTGTCGGAACTGGTACACTGAGAGGCAGATAGAAAATGCAATTGATTGCAAACTGGGAAAAATTCCAGTTCTACAGGAAGAAAAGCCCAAGGTCACCACTTTTCTACCATTCACCGGAAACACCTCAGGGAAATTTGGTAGAATCCTCGCATGGCATGGAATAAAATGTTCTACTGATCACCAGCCAAAATAAGGGACTTCCTTTCTTCAGTCAAGGATGATCTTGGTCTAAGGGTTCCAGGAATCTATAGCATCCCATGTGAGTGTAGAAAGACTTGCATTGGCCAAACTATCTGCAGTGTAGAAAACCGGTGTGAAGAACATAAATGCCACCTCCGTCTAGGACAATACAGCAAGTCAGCAACAGCCGAGCATTTGTATGACCATGGTCCAAAGTAGACTTTACTAATATTTGGGATTTTTGGGAATTAGTAATCAAGGAAGCGTTCAAAATTCGACTGGCTGATACACTCAATGGAGACAGTGGGCTATGTCTTAGTGTGGCATGGAAACCAGACTGGGAAAAAATCTGCAGAGAGTGATGTGCATCTGTCCAGCTGCTGCCATAAAGGGCTCCATATTATATCTGTGGGTCATAACGAAGAACTACAGCCACACCCAATGGCAGCCAGCTGCCGGTTGTGGGCAGTGAACAGAGCCATTGTGTATATAAGGAGGTGTTACACCTGAGCTGTTTCAGTATCTGTCGGTCAGGCGACCAGTACAGATGTCTACACATCTGAGGAAGACGGCCGAGCTAGTTGTCCAAATATCATGTTTCCACAACATAATCTGGCGGTACACCCAGCAATGACTGAAGTTTGTGGTTTAAAAGTAAAAGGTATATACCAATTTTCTGTCGCAATGTGTCTGGGTATGACATGGATTTTATAGTTATGGCTCTATTAGACCTTGATGGCGATAGGATGAATGTACTCCCCATTAAAGCATTTTCTAACAATGGTTGAAGGTATTTCAATTGCCTTAAGGTTTCTTGATCTTTGTCTCATGCATGTTCTATTAGACAAACTGATCAGAACCCTCGAGGATGACAACATGCTTATTACTTGTGCTCATTTTGCTGACTCCTGAGACTTTACAGTTAGTTAAACGTAAGGGGGTCTTCTACGAATACTTAGATTTGTGGGAGATGATTGCTGAGTTTCCTTCAAAATCAAAATTTAACAGTTCATTTTTTGAATCTAAAATTTCGGATGCTGATTACAAGCATGTGACGCAAGTGTGGCGGACTTTCAAGATCAAGAATAAGCAAATACATAAGCCAGTATATAGATACTGTTGTGTGATTACTTATCTGATCTCTTTGAAAAATTTGGGAGTAGTACACCCTGGACCCCACTCATTACTTCACATCCTCAGTCATTTTGTAGCAAGCTATGTTAAAGAGCACAAATGTAGAACTGAACCTTTTTTAAGGAATTTGTGGAGGTGCTTGCCCAGCCCATAGGCTTGCGAAGCCAAATAACCAGGGCATGTCAGAGTACAGCTGCGAGGCACCAGAAAGTTTAATAATATATTTCTATGTAAGCAATCTGTACGACTTAGATCTGTAAGAGTATCTGCCCTCTGGTGGGTTTCAGTGACTATTGGATGATCAGATTGCAAGCACAGATTTTGTGAGCATTGCAGCAGACTCTTGTAGGAGATTCATTTTGGAGGTAAACCATTCAGTTCCCCAGAATAAACACAACATTCTACCAGACCAGCTGCCATATTCAGACCACAAAGCCCCTGTAGGTTCTACTCTCGCCAAGCTAATTACCACACTGGAGAACAAGGTACTGTACATTCTTCATTACTGAGTCCTCCAGCAATTTGAAGACTAGGGTTTACGGGAGACTATAATGTATCGGGTAGTATCTTTCAATCAGTCACTGTGGTTGAAAGACTACGTCTCTCTCAATATGCGTTCTTGTTGTTTAAGCAAAACAGATTTCAAGAGAGATTGCTATCAACTGATGAACAATTCCATTTTCAGCAAAACTAATATTCGAAAATACCATGATGTGAAATTGTGTATTAGCTGGGTTGGAAACTGTGGTCCCTGAAAATACATATCTTCACCACACTTCAAGCGAGCAACTATTTTCAGCAAAGACTTTGTGATCCTGGAGATGGTGAAAGTTCAGATTCTATTCAATAAAATCATTAATGTTGGATCTTAAGTTGGGGATGTACCTATTTAATAATGAATTCACCATTTCTCATTATAGATGTCCTATATTGCTTTGTATGGCTGTAAACAGCTTCGTTTACTTAGTGAAAAACTGTGATCCATATGAGATGATGCACTGTTTAGGGAGAGTTTGATATAAGCTGATATAGCACTGGAAACTATTTTGGTATAGAGTCCCATAGTGAAAAGGTTGTCAGTAATATGAAGGATGAAGTGAATGGCAGTCTGATTGTGGATTTTGCTGAGTTATGGCCAGAAATGTATGCTTGAGTCTAATTATACCTTGAGACGGTTAAGAGTTTGGCTTCCTCTGTTACTCGAAAGCCGCAGATGGAAGATATATCAGTTGTATCAATGGGGAAACTTTCCGCTACCATCTGAAGCAAAGGATTGCATTGACCCTTCATGTTGTAAATACTGTATAAATCTCCAAAGTGATACAGTATTTATATTTTCTGTGACAGGATAGAAACCCTACCTTGTGGGCACCAATCTCTTCCTGGGTGAATGTATGTGTGAATAATGAATAAGTGAAGGAAAAATATCTGTTTGTCCATGTAACTAGTTTTTTTTAAAAAAAAATCATATTGTTGCTCAAAATTCCGTACATACTTAAAAAAAATTGTTGTAAATATTACTATACACAGAATGCTGTATACAGTGTAAATCAGTGTTTCCCAACCTTTTTTGGGTCATGTCCCACTTAATATTTTTTTTGCCCCCATACCTAATTTTTAATTAAAAAAATATTTTACTAACATCAAACGAAACTATACCTAATAATTATTTAGAGCACTGTTTTAAGAATTTGTTTTTTGCTATATTTTGTATCTATATCTAGCATTGCATTTAAATAAACCCAAGAGAAAGTGGTAAAGTCGCATCAAGTCAATTTCTAAATTGCCCCCCTAAAAAAAAAAACAAATTGCCCCCCTGTGGGGCGTGGGCCCCACGTTGGGAAACACTGGTGTAAATAGTTACACAGTACCTCTGCTGTGGTATACAAAGGTAATTATCTTGTGTGAGGGGGTACCCAAAAGAAACCAAAATGATGATGGGTGCAGAGTTTGTGAAGTATTGGTTTTTGCCACTTGGGATAGTGTGGTCCTCATGTTCCTGAGTCGTATACCAATTGTCATCAGAAGAGTAGGTTGTGTTTGGCTGGTGTTAATTTTTTTTCTTTTTTTAACTACTGTTTTCTGTGTTCACCGTTTTTGTGATGAATGATTCTAGTGAATATGTGCAGCCTTGAAGCTTTGTTTACTGCTCAGAAAAGCTGTCACAGAAATTCTTGAAATGTTGAAAACTTTGTACAGGAATGATGCTACAGGGGAAACTCAACTGTTGTTTTTCATGTTTCAAAACAGGTGAAATGTCAGTTGATGACCAACCTCTGTCTGGATAGTCTTCAACAGCCTGAACTGACGAAACTGTTACAAAGATTAACTAAATCATCCTAAAATATCGACAACATACAATCGAAGAAGTTGTGGAATTTTCTGGAGTGACATGGAGCTCAGTTGAGTGCATTTCAACTGAAGATTTGAGTATGAGAAGTGTAACTGCCAAATTCATGCCTCTGCTGCTTACTGCGTAGCAAAAACAAGATCAGTTGAAAGCATGCTTTGCTTTAAAGAAGGAGCTCCGAAATGGTCCACACTTTATCATCAAGGTCATCACAAGTGACGAATCCTGGTGTTAAGGTTATAACCTTGATGCTAAACAACAGTCATCCCAGTGGCAGACCCCAATCTTACCTCAAGCCCCCCCCCCCCCCAAAAAAAACTACAACAACAAGGGAAATAAAACATCAAGACAATGCCGATTTGTTTCTTCGATGTGTGAGGATTTGCCCATCTAGAGTTTGTTCAATAGGGTCAAGCAGTTAACCAGAACTTTATCTGGATGTTTTGAAAAGATTGCACAACAATGTGTGATGGAAAAGGCCTAATTTTTGGTAGTCAGATGACTGTTCTTCCATCATGACATGCCCCCTCTCACACAGCCATCTCTGTGTGCCGAAAAAACGCAATTGATCACTGTGCTCCACTCGCCTCTCCCTATTCACTAGACTTTGCCCCCTGCAACTTTTTATTCCCTCAAATGAAAAGAGAAGGAAAAATGTTTTTCCAACTTAGATGAGGTAAAGAAAAACTTCGGAGATGTTGTCAGGCATCTCTGAAGATGAGTAGAAAAAATCTGTTGAATAGTGAAATATAAGATGGGACAAGTATGTCTGTCAGTCCCAATGGAAAGTACTTTAAAGGTATTTGATTGCATTTTCTCAAAAATTTAAATACATGATTTTTTTAAAAAATAATTTGGTTGTTTTTGGGTACCCTTTTGTTTGCAGTGCACTGTAAGAAGACTGTGCAGGGTCACATTAGTGTATAGGAACATACTGTAAGTTTTCTGAGTGCTATATACATTTTTTTTTAAATCATTTTGAATAGGATGAAGAAAAAAATCAATGTTAGAAATACAAGTTTATTATGAAATAAATGTAAATTTTTACATTTTAAATAAATCTTTTTTTTATGAAACCATGATTTATTAAACTTACCAAAACCCAGTCACTCCACCAAGATCATATTTTTCTTCGTCCTTCTCACGTGCTTTCTAAAAATGTACTTGTAAGTTTTGCTAGTTGTAATTCTTGCTAGTAAAATTCTCCTACAAAATTTTTAACTTAATAATCATTAATGAAATAAGTTACAGGATTTGTTCATTTCACTTCATTGATAGTAAATGCTTCAGTTGCACAGTTCAGCAAGTATCCTTTCTTAAACTGTTCTTTAAATTGCTGACTCTGGTATGGTCATTAACTTTAAATTTGGCTGGAATAGCAAACTTAATTAACTATACACTGATGGAAGTAGTGAATTGTCTTGATGGTGCTGTGGCTTTTTTCATTGTAGTTAGATATTAACTGAGGAAGAAATTCAATCCATTTTTGTGAATCACGTATTCTGAATTCCTGCCATATTGCATTCTTAGTAGTTCTGTTGAGTCGTTCAACTACTGATACTGCAAGATAAGTGTATGTTGAGTAGTGATTAGTGCCATGGATAATCAGAAGTGTCTTAAACTTTGAATTGTGAAACTCTTTTCACTTGTCGGTCTGTAAATTTTAGGTACATGACTACCACTTAGTATTCTCTTCCTAGTATCAACTACACTGCATGTATTGATCTTGAGGGATACTGCTTATGCAAACTATAAATTAATACTAATCACCATCAGTATACACCTGTAGCCACTGTTTTTATGAGAGTGTGGGATCATTTACACAGATCATCACATCCTTTGGTTATTTCACGTCATCTTGGAAAATTCTTTCTTGCTGGGCTATGGAGTTCTCCTACAACAATTCATGTTACAATGTAGTATTTGTTACTTAATCACTGAAAAAGATTTATTGGAGTGTGTCATATGTCTTCCTGATGTTGACGTAAGTAACTTCAATCTTTTCTACAAGTTCATATAGACCATCCCAATACACATTCCTTTATGGGGAGAAGACTAGAGCCCAACTGAAAGTTAAGTTTAGAGATTTTATTTTTTATACTTCACATTGTGTGTAGATGTGCCAGATAGTCCTAAATTTACTGTTTGAGTTTTCGTGTTGTTTAATATTTCAAAACATGTTTTAAGTCATTGGCAGTTTATGATTTACAGTTTTTTTTTTTTTAAACCAATAGTTCCACTAACCCTGGTATTCTTTCATACTCATTATCATCAATTACAATATCATCTTTGTGAATAGTCGCAGGTGAGTATCCAATCTTTAGTGAATCTCTTCTTCGAGACACCGAATAATAAAATTCAACCCCGCTTAATTTTATTTAGCAGCTTCAAAAACTCCAGCCTGAAAACTGCTGCTCCTGATGTCGGCTTTACCATATAAAATGAATGACGTGCTTGATATAACTTCCAGTTTGGCATTTCAATAGTTGGTAACATGCAAACAGTTTTTGAGTAATTAACTGATTATGCCAAACACATTTAATACCAATGATGAGATTCTGATATGTATTCAGAACCAACACACATGTACACTTCTGTGCAAAAGTTACTTGTATATTAAAGGAAGATTTTTTAAATCAGATGGATCAGGAGCTACAAATTCACATCATACAGCCAATGCATTGGCGTTTCTGTTTGAGGGAATTTGGTTAGATTTTAATGAAGTTGAAGTTGACTTAAATAAAAACTCAATATCACAAGCATAATGAAGGCTCTTACTTCTGATGACTCTCAACAAATAGGTATTTTGAACACCACTAGATGGGGTCCAGAAGATTTGGAAGTTGTTTCTGTGATGTATGTATAAAATCAGTATGCTTTTGGTTTCTTTGAAGACTAATCGAATGTTTTGGGAGCTTAACCTGAAGTTGTAGCCATATGTAAGCTGTCCTGACATTGGATAATGGCATGTTATTTAGAGGATAGTGGCCCAAATTCTCATCTTTCAACACGTGTAAGCTGTCAGCACAGATAAACAAATTGAAAGGTATTTTGATATATTCTGGAAATGAGAAACTCACTGTTAGCTTGTGTACTAAAAGGCTATGCTCACTGTGTGCAACCTCCTCCAGGTGTCATGATACACAGACTGCCTCGGGCCCTGCCAAGTTTCAATACAAGCACCCAATCAACAATCGCTGTTACTTAATTATAACAGCTCTACGCTACCATATTTACTGAACAAACTATAGACTGTGGAAACCCAACATTATTGCAAATGAAGTTTCAAACATTAATACAATTATCCAGGATACTTATAGTTAATAAATGTGACATAATTCAATGTTAATAGTAAAGAATGATTGAGGAGTTAGTGATAAAGTTACATCTGCCCCCACATTACGACATAACCTTAAATATTTCCAGGATAAAAAGTAGCCTGCGAAATCGGCAACACGCCAGTGAATATCCTGTTAAAATCGGTTCACACACTAAATATATTGCAAATAATTTATTTATATTTATTAATTGCTGAAAATGTGCTGTATTCTAGAACATTATTCAAGAACATTTCAGTACATTCAATAATATTCTAAAAGATTCCAAAGATTTCTTAAAACATTTTGGTTGAAATAAGAAAATGTCCTTGGTTGGCAACTTTCAACCACCACAATTTCCACACCCTTATAGCTGTTGACATTGGACCAACATAGAGCACAATGGGAGATGCCAGGCTGCTACCACACACAAACACAAGTGGTCTTTGCTGCGTAGTTGTGGCTGCAAAGTGAAATATAGCAACACACGTCTTTTTTAAACACTAGGCCAACCACCATATCTCCCACAGGTACCAACATGAAACTAACATAGTGCACGATAGGAGACTTGAGGCTGCTACAACACACAAACACCAGTGATCCGTGCTAGGTAGTGGTGGCTGTAGAATGAAATGCATGGACACGCACATATAATATACATATAATGTATACAACACAAAAAATAAAAAAAAATATTACTTTCCATAACTGTGTACTTGGTTTCAAACCAGTCCAATAATCAGATTTGTATGACTAATATTTTATAATTTTTTTTATTCTATATAACTCCAATTACACAGTGTTTCTCAAATCTAATTTTTTAATTTGATTTAGGAGAGGCTAATAGATAAGTGCTCGAGCTTGGTTTTGCAATAACTGTAAAAGGTCCATGCTAAATTAAAAAAAACTTTTTGATGTCAGAATTTAACATAATAAAGGTTTGCTATGTTTTCACCACAAACAAATCTCACAAATTAATTCAGAAGGAATTGTCCCTTTTGTCAAGCTTTCTTCTTTCGTCACTTGTTTCTATATTTTCCTTTGAATACACTCGCACATTATCCTTTATTCTTGATATTTCCTATTGCTTCATTTCGATGCTTATTCCAGCTTCATTTCACAATATTCTTTGTCTCCGTTAATCATAAACATTCCCTTCTTTTTCGTATACGTTGTTACTCATTGATTATTCATTTCTGATTCATCTCTGTGACAAACTCGATTTATACACCATATTCTACGTCGGTCAATTCTTTATTTTCCAAATTTAACTTCATTGAAACATTGTTTTTTGCAAGCACAATTCCTCTGTCACCTTTGCCTGCTTCATTTTCGCAAAAAAACTTCTGCTTCTTGGTGTTTTCATTTCACTTCTTATTTTTCTTCACAAGTCAAAAATCCTGTCATTACATTAAAAAATCTTCTCGTTCCACTGTCAACAAGCAATATTGTTTGTACTTCGCCACACTACTTGTTGCCCTCAGCTCACTGTCAGAATCTGTTAATTTTTTTTTCAAATACTTTCTGTGCTTTTTCTGAATAATTATATTTTTACTTGACCTTAATGGCATTCTTCCTTTCATTGAATAAATCCCTTCTTCGTTTCCTTTGTGTTACTTCTGATGGCACTTTCTTCTTTCTAACATTCTGTCTTGCTTCATCCATCCATAACGCTTTCTTCTTTTTTTCTACTTCTTATTCTTATTGCCTTCTGCATTTCTTATTCCTTTGATTCCACAAAATCTCATAATGATCCCTTTCCTTCCAAAAGCATTCTCTTCCTGAATATTATATTTCTTCATAAAAAGTACTGCTTCTTACCTCTTCATTGCTTTCACGTTGATGGTGTTTTGACAAAAGACTCAAACGGTTACATATGGAAATATCATTTGCTTTTCCATACACACATAATGAAGGCAACCAGCTAGGGGCTCCGTTACAGTGCCCGTGTTACGCTACAAGGTACCATCTGTTTAATATCTTGAAGTTGCTTTCGTTACTTACTTGCTCCAGTTCTTCTTTTGACTTTTCAGAAGTTTATTCACCATCTCCACACATTTCTTCTCTTAGTAATACCTTATTTTCTTCTGTACTAAATCATATATATATTATTTCTATAAAGTGTCCGACCCTTATAGCCCAAAGTATAATTATTTCCATAACATATTTTTTAAGAGCCACTTATATCCCTTGACACTGAAATGAATAAACAAGGTATCATTTAAAATATTAAGTGCTCCACTCAGGCAATATTATAAATTAAGAATGAATTTTTTAGAATTCAACCCTTACTGGGCAAAAGTAATAACTGGATGTTGCACGTATGAGACAGTCCAGAGCCAAGCTGCTAAATAGCAGTAGCATATATTAATAGAGATATTAATAAACTGCTTCACTGATGTCAACTTTTGTTAAATTCCTACAAGTATTACACTAACAAACTTGAATACTGAAAAAATTCTTTTAGCAAATTGAATTGTCTTTAGGGGGCATCCATTAATTACTTGGATTATTTTTTCCCCAGCTCTTCTGCTTTTTAGGGTGGTTATATCCCCCCCTCCCCCCATTTATTGGGTTCGATGTAGTTTGTAGACTTTTTTCCCTTTAGCTGTATGTTCATCAAGAAATTAAAGATGACGTGAGATTTCCGTCAACCTCTCCTCCCTGGTGAGATTTTGCCAGACCCCCGCCCCATTTCATGTCACATAATTAATAGATGCCTCCTTAGCACCTGTAATTATTTAACAAATTCTTTCCAAAAAATTTAATCATCAGTTTATTGCTCAAATTTTAGTTTGGCGTTTACTAACTGACTGAATTGGATATCCAAAACAAACGCTAGTTCTCCCTATGGGTTTGGATGTTGATCTTGCGTTCCCAAAGAAGTATTTGAATTATTGTACTTGCCAACTGTGCCTCGCTAATTCGGAAGATCGTATATCCGCACATACTGCTGTTTGATCAGAAGATCCAGTCACGTAAGATGTCATGTTACATTGTGGCTATCACCATTTATCCTGAAGTAGGGGCGCCGTATGGGCTTCCCTGAAGTGTTAGCCACATGTAAGCTGTCATGACATTGGATGACGGCATGTTACTAAGAGATCAGCCGAAATTCTCCTTCCTCAACACATGTGAGCCTTTAGCTCGGATAAACAAATTGAGAGGTATTTTGACCTAGTCCATTAATGATTCTTGTAGAAATATTATTGAATTTAATTAATGGCACTTATTGTCATAACTTCGAAGAAACATTTGTTATGTTGACACAAGTTTCCCATACATTTCACAAGCTATTTTAACTTGTGTACGAAGAGACTGTGCTTGCTACATACAAACTCCTCCACAGACTGCCTCGCGCCCTGTCAGGAGACAATGCAGGCACATGGAGGAAGGAAATATATGGAGGAGAAGTGAAATTAAATCTGTGACGTCGGCTCTAAACTCTCGCCCATGCGCGGTGGCGGCAGCGGCGATATTGCGAACCCAAACAAATACAAAGTTCACATTGTGTTTGATGCTGTGATTATTTCATTTTTTAATGTGTATAAGTGTTTTATAATGCCATCTTGTGTTGCATACGGTTGCACAAATAGGCAAGAGAGTAGTGTAGTGTAGAAAATCAGCTTACCTTGCCATTTTTGCACATAATAGACTAGCATTACTTTTTAACGAGTGTTGAAAATGAGATTTAAAGGAGTGATATTTACATCGCGATTCAGTGAATTTAGTATTGCGCTTTCTTTCGTCACGTTGCAGTTTATACTGACAGTGTATAATGAAATTAAATGTTTTAAATTATGCAATCTAGGAATCTCGACGAATCAAACGATGTTTTTACTGCAAATACAGTTTGCGATTCAAATACACGTGTGTGGGTGTGTCTCATAGTTTGATTCTGTAGCGGCAATTTATTGGAGATTGTGGTTAGGTATAAATGCAGTCTGCACCAGAATTGTTTTGTTGTTCCATAAGGGACAAAGAATTTATCTATTACTGTTAGTAATTTCATGAGAACCAAGTTAGTGACAAAACGTGTATCGGGATATAAACTACTTCCAGGTATTCCCAATTAAGCTTACGATGTATGGTAACAAGATAACTATTTTTATTCTGGTCTAGGCCGCATTTCAACCTAACCACAAGTGGTAGTAAAAAAACTGAAATATCCATTCTGCATGTCCACCATGTAATTCATTGTGGCTTTGGCAGAATTAATTTTTGTTCCAGGCCGCATCCCAACCCGATCCCCTCAATTTGGAGACAGTATATCCCGAAAACTAAGCACGATATCGAAAAATTTTATTCTTTATTTTCGATTTGCCTCGTCGTGTTTTACATAAGAATCGATCATTAAATACGATATCGAAAAATTTTATTTTCGATTTGCCTCGTCGTGTTGCATAAGAATCGATCATTAAATTTGACTTTTGCGAAATTTTTCTTCTGCATTTCAACTCAAGACACCTCACTTTTGATAAAGTATATCTCGAGAACTAGGCGAGATATCGAAAATTTTTATTCTTTATTTTTTATTTGTCTCGTCTTTTTAAATAAGAATCCATCATAAAACTTTACTTTGACCAATTTTTTCTTCTGAATTTCAACCATAATCATTTCACATTTGAGACAGAATATCTCGAAAACTAAGCAGGATATCAAAAAATTTTATACTTCATTTTTTATTTGTCTCATCGAGTTACATAACAATCCATCACCAGATCGCGGCGTTACGTTTATCCTAGAGTCCCCTTGAGGTTTTTGTACATATACCCCGTGTCTGTATGGGTACGGCCTAGCCCCCACACTCCTCCTCCGCCCGGCGCTGGCGTCACTTCCATGTGTGGTGAAGGTCTCTTGCGTCGTCTCCATATATTTACTTCCTCCATGTGCAAACACCCAACAACAATCGCTGCCCGCCCCGGCTTTGCTGCTCAGGATCAAACAGTTACTTGACACTTACACTGAAGGGCACAATTCCCTCCTGATTTTCGCTATTTTACAGTACGTTCATCTGAGCATAAAATAAAATTGTTGGGAGCTAGTCAAATAAATAAAACTGTATTTTATTTGTCTGAGAGCAGTCAGTATTAATGCCTGTTTTGAGAGTTGCTGTCTTATTTTCCACAGGTTATGTTGATTTATGATATGGCATGTCTTACAGGGAAAAATTTAACCAAAAAATTTGTAAAATAGATTAACTTATTACAATTTTTAGGATCTTTTAAAAACAAACTTCCGTTTGATTTGACACAAAAATTACATTTTCACTATCACCGAATATAGGAACATCCACACCTATAGGCAGGGGGTAATTTACAATTAGGCCTATGATTGTGTCACCATTGGCTTTAACATCATAAAGTAAGTCATGATCTTTCGACGTAAGACTTCAATGGTTCTTTGGTAAAGATCGACTTCATTAACTACAACTGCACAATTCATCAACAAGTACTGGTTAGTTAGAGACTAAACACAATACATGTAATGGATATTTCTTTCAGTATTGTAAATTTCATAAAGGGAAAATCTCTCCAATGGCGGCTCTTTAAACAGCAATTAGATGAGAAGGAACCAGATTTGGCATTGCACACTGACGTAAGATGGTTGAGTCGAAGCAAGTTTTTGAAAAGATTTCGAGATCTGTTGGACGAATTAATAAAATTTCTTGAAGAGAGAGGTTATGATTATCGGCAACTGCGTGATTTAGACTGGCAATGTGATTTAGCATTTTTAGCAGATTTTACCGGAAAACATTAAACCTGGAACGACAAGGCAAGAATTAAAAATTAACAGAAATGATGAGTTCTATTGCAGTATTCCAAAGTCAAACAGTGTCTATAATAGTTGACATCGAAAAGAATTTTTTTTTTAACTATTTGTAAACGTCAAGGATCATATGGAAAAACATCCTACCTACAATTTCATTCCTGACAAGTACACGGCAGAAATTAAGGCAGTGGTATCATACTTCGAAATTCGCTTTAGTGATTTCAAAAATTGCAGATACATTTCAAATGGACCACATGATATGTCAAAACGACATATTTCTAAAAGCAAGGTCATCCTCAGGTCTATATTTCTGGGCATTGGATTCCAACGAGAAATATTCAAATTTGAAGAAATGTGTTGAACAACTGCATTTTTGTTTTGGTTAAACATATTAATGTGAATCAGCATTTTCCTACTTAAAACAAACAAAAAATTAGCACCGTTCTTGTTTGACAGACGCTCATGCATGGATTATTTAAGGATGGCAATTTCCAACCACAAATCCGATTTTGCTAATCTAGCGGAAAATGCTCGACGCAATGCTCACACTAATATACATAAGTAGTTACTAAGAATAATTTTCAGTTTTATGTTTTCCCTCTTAATAAAATTAAAAATTCTATATAATTGTGTACTGAACTACACTGTTTCATTTAAAATTTGAAGTTTGTAATTGGTAGATCGCACAGGGTTTCGTGAGTAAACAGCAGATCTTGTGTTTAATCAAGTTGGCCACCCCTGATCTAGGGTGCTATAAAATGTCACTAAGGCTGACATTTTAAATGTTACAACGAGTTTACACTGATTTGCCACTCAAGCCTCTATTAAGGCATTTTGACCTGAAAAAAAAAAAAACAACTATGACGTGGGCACTCCAGAGATGTGGACTTTTCAGGACTTGTTTTTTTTATGTACTAAGGAATGTAAATTTCGGCTCTACGTTATTTTTATTTTTTGAGATTACCTCTAAAATCTGCTTTAAATGCCTAGGCTATAACTAGACATTAAGGTGAAGTAACAACGAAGAAAAGCGCAAGTTGGGACCTAAACTTTGGCAGCACAAGTAACAGTGACGCAAATGAAGTGCAATTTTACATGTCGGATGCGAAAAGCATGAAATTGCTTTTCGCATCCGACATGTATAGGCATGATGATATGCCAATAATCTGTACAAGGTCCGTCCTGCCAATTAGATAAATGATACTATCCTCTAATTAGTTGCGGTATTTTTTTTTTTTATCTCGAATTCTTAAACAAGAAGAAAACCAGAAGTGTGATGCTAGTGCCTGGAGAATCGAATGACGCGATTTACTATTGGCATAGTGAACAGCGTGAAAAATAATCCTTCTATGATGGAGAATGTCATTAGAGTGCTCCAATTTGTTTACAGTTAGCGAATACACTTTGACAGCTCTCGGTTTGCAAATGGGCATTTGAGTTATTTAGTACTGCTCTTCACTGTCCCCACGCCACTCTTTTGTTTGAAAAAACTGGCATTTAACTTGTCGCCCGTGATGCGGAAAATATATAGCCACTGGAGATTACTGGGGCAGCAACGTGCGTTCACGTGGTTGTGTAGAGATTTTTTCCGTGACTGAAGGGGGAGGAGGGACGATGAAACCCTCTACCGGAGCGGCGCAATTAATTTTGTCACGCCAGCAGTCACCGTCGGTACATATCTGTCAGCTCTGTAGTAGAAGCTTGGGGACGGATGAGAGGAGAAAGAGAGACCAGAATCGAGAGGCATAGAGAGGAGAAAAGTGGAAATATTGCGTGGAGAGGCGATGAGAAATGTGCTTTGCACTGTGCGGATAAAATGAGCATGCATGTGGCGGTGAATGTTTAAATCGGCGAGAAGTTCCATTATCAGCTTCACAGTTGAGTGCGTGATCTATAGGACCTCACTAGCCAATGAGAAGCAGCCTTCCAGGACTTGGATTTGCAAGCTGACGCCAAACCACACGAATTCTTCGGCACTTAAGTTACATTGATCTATAGGACCTCACTAGCCAATGAGAAGCAGCCTTCCAGGACTTGGATTTGCAAGCTGACGCCAAACCACACGAATTCTTCGGCACTTAAGTTACATTGCACACGATTCGGTGAAATCGAAAGCAGTGGCTCAAGGTTTGGGCAGATGCTATGTACATTCTAGGGACTTCCGTGCCTATGTATCTAAGAACGGGTATTTTCTTTTCTCTACCTGTTGGTGGCGAGCTTTAAATTTCTGGTCATAGCATTCTGCCGTACATATTTCGTTTTTCAGTGGTTTCCCCAAAATCATTCCAGGCGAGTGCGGGGATTGTTTCTTCAACAGGCCATGGTAGAATTTCTTCTCGTTCCTAGCCTCTAACCTCTCCATACTCTTATCACCTTGGTGATGACGGGCCATAAATCTACAGTCTAAGAAAAGAAAAAAAATATATATCTTTTCCTTTGACCATTCAGAATACAGATATTTTGATTAGGGAAATATAAAAGATAGCAACGTACCATATTGTTTGTGTTCCTTATTTCAGGAAAGATGATTTTGTATCCGCAGTTCCTCCCACGCCCCCTCCTCCCCCACGATTGTTATAGTATTAATATACAAATTCACAAGAAATTCTGAATTTAGCTTTCACGATTGCGCCTAGACCCAGTTATAATATTTTCTAGTATGATGTTTTGTTTCAAACTATTTGTTTAATAATTGTTGTGCAAAGAAGATGTCTGCCAGTAGATTTATGGGCTGACAGTCTGTACATGTTACAGCTGGAATCATAGCGAAGTGTGTTGTTTAAAACGACTACTTGTTAACTGCGCCTCAGGTGCAACTTATGGAAAATGTTTTGTACTCGGGCGCAGAATGTATGCAATAGTTCTGCCAAAAGCGAGTATGTCCTATAAAAATTGACATTTTGGCATGAATAATAAGAGTAGCAATTATAACTATCGGCTATGTAAAAGTTTTTATTAG
Source organism: Vandiemenella viatica (assembly GCA_031002005.1). NCBI lineage: Eukaryota > Metazoa > Arthropoda > Insecta > Orthoptera > Morabidae > Vandiemenella > Vandiemenella viatica. Next base: position 209,104,593 of record JARYHS010008074.1, on the reverse strand, counting down.
AATTTTAGGTGGAGGATGAAGTACGTTTGAAGGCATAAAGTGTTAATATCTTGCTATATCATTTGTTAATTAGCTCATTTGGACTATAAAAGTTGGGAAATTTGGAGGCCGAGGTTACTAAGTTCTACATCAGCTGGGTAGGGTGATGAGGGGATATACAAAGGAACTAAGAGAACGAGATATATGCTTGAATATTATGGAGTAGTATTGGACCCACATTGTCGATGTAAAATAATGGAATTGGAGGTGATGCGTAGTAGATTTGATTGTGAAAATTGCCGTAAAAACAATCATTGATTAATGTGATAAAGGAGGAGATTTAGGAGTTGTTAAAATATGGGATACGCGGGGTAGGACTGTTATGAGTGGTCATGAGACGTTGATGGAAATTGGCAGAAGAATTAAGGGTAGTACCCGGGGAGAAAGGTACCACCATGATTGGAAACTAATCAGAAATATAAAAGTGAGAAAATTTTCGTCTGTATGAAAGTGAGTTAGGGAGACTGGAATAAATATTCCATAAATGTGCTTTACAAGCTACCTCAATCACACTGAAAGAATTTGAAACGAAAATTCTTGTAGTAGAAAGTAATAGCATAGGAAAATTTCCATCGGGACAAGTGATCCATTGCAGTTAAATAGATAGTGATTATTCTTTATTGTCAGTTAAGAGTGTATATGATATTTTGTGGGCGGTAGCTCCGGTGGAATTTATAAGGTTTTGTGCTAAATTTTATATTTGATGCTATGGCTGCAGTTTTGCACCACGGATCATCTACTGGAGAAAATTAAGTGTAAAACTGCGTTTATTTCTTCTAGTATTTGTCCGTTGCTCCTCCCGTGCCAATCTATCAAGAATCTTAGGCGCTTATGTCTTCACTCTTCAGCTTACACACATATTGTTATTTCTTGAATCGTCTCCCAGTAGTGTACCGTACACTAATAAGATATAACCAAGATTTTGTGACACTATTAAATTTCAAATCGTGAAAATTCCATCGATATCGGTTTGGTAGTATCTTAGTATCAGTTAACGTAAGTAATAAATGAGATTTTTAAATACTATAAAATAACGAACTTATCGTAGCAGATTTTAGGTCGAATCCAATATTTTCAAACAGTGAATATTACAGCGCCTCGATCAAGGAATCTTTGGGCGTGATTTATTAAGAATCTTTGGCACATCTCCGTTCATCTTACGAAATCTTTATGGTAATTAAATATCACAATTTTGTGTGATTAGGGATACAGGCCGGACCTATGATGACATATTGAAACGTTTTCTTACTATAAAAAACACGAATAAAGGTAATAACACGATATTGGGATGCTATCCGTTCACGTTACGCTACCTGTACGGTAAAGAAACAATTTCATATATGTATTTTAAACATACAGACAAGAGCTATCTACAGATGGCGTATAGAAAAGTTTTCTTATTATAACAAGCAGTTAAAAAAGGAAATAGCACCTGATTGATTATCTTTAGTGTACAGCAGAAAATTATGTTAGCATTTTGTTTAGTGTGTAATGTATCATTTTCGTAACTGGTAAAGTAAGTAAACAATCACATTTTCAGATGCGGAAAAAATAAAGTAAATGTTACAATTTAGTGTGGTTGAAGGCTACAGATTAGATTTACTTACAGATGGCTCAATACAACTAATACCCAAATACGTAATAATACGTGATCAGTTATCGGTATCCGAGAACTATGTTGGGAATTTATGTGTAGTGTGTAATGTACTGTAACTATCTTCGTTCCCATTCACCTAATCGGCTATTTTTAATTCTGTTTTTATCAATGTTTACGCAACAACTTATTGGAGTGTTAATCATTGATTTAGTAGTTTGATTTACGTTTTCATGTATTTTAACGTACTGCAGAAAACTGAAGAATTAAATTAACAAAGTTACGAACTCACACACAACATTAACACAATTCTGAGAGTGGACTGTTTATCTGTAGTGTAGTGTGATCTTAGTTTGGTGTCTTTTGAGGTTAAGGAATAGTGTTTATATTAAATGCAATGTGATCTGTGGCTCCTTTCTGTTCTGGTTACGAACAGATTACAATTTTTCACTCCGTTGCCCGGTCACGTAGACGTGATAAGGTATACTGCATTTTTTGAGAAGGCCATAAGCTTTCCAACTGTTCAGTAGTTTCTGCGTGATGTGGTAAGGAAGGTACAGACAGACACAACTCGCTTACAGATTTATATATGTGGATCTCTTGGTCTGAGTCTAGGATGCCGAAAAGCAAAGCAGACATCTTCTTGGATAACCTGGTTCTACACCCTAAAAAAAAAAAAGAGAAAAGCAAAAACCACGTCAGGTGGTTTCTTAGTCACATCAGGTAGAGAGTAAAACGGTTTCTAATTAAGCGTGTTGTCTTTGGTTGTTTACTGATGTTGAATTCCTACTCCGAGAACGGCGCACGTATTAAATGGTTGTTGTTTGCTAGGGACGTATGCATTCTTTACAAGCAGTGGAAATTTTCCTAAATGAACGTGCCTCTTGATCGCAATTAAATTATATAAAAAATAAATTAATTAATTCTTGTGACGGTTGACTAATGCCTTGAGATAATGCAACAGTATTGGCTTCAGTATTCGAGGGGACCATGATTCCCAAGAAGCTCATGCAAAGGGAAACATTTCGACTGCCACCAGTCTGATACCAGCGTGATTGTTTTTCCCTAGCAGCAGCAAAAATAGAAAAAGAGAGAACAGGCTGTATGCTGAACAGAGTTCGCATCACATTCCTTTGTTCAATCTTATAGGTTCACTGTTACTTCAGCGTGAAACACGTCATGATTGGCTGCTCAGATATTCAGACTTGTTCACATTTTGCTTCCTAATTATCTTTTCTAGAGATATTCCAGTAGTATCCGCCGGTTCCCCATATGATCGCCGTATTGAAGTTCTTTTAACTCCACTGTATGAAGACAATTCCCCGAAAAATCTTCTTGACTTGGTTGTCGACAATGTTCCACCAAGGAATGATACCTTGGGACCGAGCGTGGTGGGTGAGCGGTTAACACTTTGGCCTCGCTTTCGGGAGGACGCCGGTTCGAATCTCCGTCCGGGCATCCAGATTTGGGTTTTCCATGGTTTCCCCAAATCACTCCAGGCAAATGCAAGGATGCTTCCTTCAGAAGGCAATGGCCGAATTCCTTCCCATTCCTTGTCCCCGGTGCCATCCTGCCTCTAATCAACTCGACGTCGACGAGGCGTAAACCCATACATAAAAAATTATAATAAAAAAAACATACCTTGGGATAGTATCCTCCGCTGAATAACAACATTATCACATGTCTTTGTCCAAACATAGTTAATGGTTATCGAACAAATCCATAATTAGCTAAAGCAAGGCACGTTCAGCAATTGGCATTCCAGAGATTGAAACATAAAACAATGAACGAATTAATTAAATTACAAATAAATAACATCGTGCTTTTGGCCGAAAGCGTCACCAACTTCCTATCCCCTGCCAGGCCTGCTGACCTATACCATCTCCCTGCATCTTTCAGCTGTACTTCGCAATAGTAGTTTCTTTCCTGGAGAATTTGTCATGATATTTTTCTTGTTTTCGTTCTTTCACGTACGTAAAGGACTGCACTGTTGGAGATTTTAATTTAATGTACTCGTAATTTAACTGCAAAGGAGCGCATGCTCCGGTGGCATTGTATCTACACACCTTTTCCCCCTTTCTTGCACCAACCTACTTTTTCCCGCTACAAATTTCAACATTAAATTCCTTCAACGTTTTTGGTAAATTATTCATCATTTATTTTGGTAACTTATTCCAACCGCTAAGCCCCTTACGTAAGAAGGAGAATCTTCCTACACCCTTGTGCCAGAAATCGAGTGCCAGCTTGTGGTAATGGTCATCTTTTCCCTTCCATGCATTACTTTTAATTCTTACACCAATATCTTTCCATGCCTCATCACCAACATACGCCTTGTACACTCCTATGACCCTCTTCACCCTTTTCCTGTCTTCCAATGAATCCCATTCCAACTCTTTTATAATATCTATTACTGATTTCGTTCTGAGATAATTTCCAGAAACAAATCTAGTTGCCCTTCTTTGCACCTTCTTCAACTCCTGTATTTGATACTCAAAATATTGGTCCCATACTACACCACCATATTCAGGAAATTGTCCGATCAAAGTTTTGTAACTCAATTCCTTTACTTCTCTCGAACATCCCCTCATCACTCTCTCCAACAAGTGTAGAATTTTGAAACCTTATCCTACTACGTTTACCTGTCCAATGTGTACTGCCCTGTTGAGCTTGTTATCAAGTGTAATGCCAAGATATTTACATTTCAAGTTTTCAACAAGCAATTCTTCCCCCACCTTATAATCATAATCAACCTTTAGCGTTTTATCTTTGTATCTAATAAACTGACTCTTCTTTGCATTTATCTTCATATCCCATGTTTACCAACCCAATTAGATATCCTGTCCAGACCACCCTGCAACTGTTTACAGTCCTCTTCCGTTTTGAACCTTTTATATAGCATTACGTCATCTGCAAGCAATCTAATTTCTGATAATAAACCATCAACATAATCATTCGTTAGAATAATGAATAGCAATGGTTCCAACACGCTACCCTGTGGCACTCCCATTTTTATTTCCATTTTGTTTGATACTGCATCTCCTACTCTAACCTTTTATTTTTTTCTGTTTAAAAATTCTTTTAGCCAGTAAATCACTTTCTCATCCACTCAAATAGTTTTTCCTTATTTACTACCATTTTATGGCTCACTTTGTCAAAAGCCGTTGAAATATTTAGCTCCCATCATCAAGGTTTTTCTGCTATTCAGCAGGTCCATGCACAGTAGAGCTATAAAAGTAACGAGAAATTCTGTACCCGTATGTATTTGTTACTAAACCAATCAATACCCGTTACTTTCGAATCGTTACTCGTTACTTTCGGTACAATCGTGGGCTTGCATGAAGCATCGCATCGAGTCGCGTACGGGATAACTTCGTTACTATCGTATTGTATCGTTACTCGTTACTTTCGTATCGTTTCGTTACTCTTACTTTTGATACTATACAAACTAGCATGAAGCATCGCATTCGCATCGAATAGGGTCGCATACGGGAGGATTTGTTAAAGTTTGAGTAAATTATTTATTTAGTAAAATAAGTTTAGGTAAGTTGTTTGTTTGTTTAAAGGATAAAGTCAAGTAATTAGCACATGGATCTTACGGAAAACGTATGAACGTACACTTGATTTGCTGTAATGAATATTATATACGAAAGAATAATCTAATTTCGAAACAAACACCTGTTCGCATGAAAAAAAAATTAAGACCTGACTTTTCACCTGACTGTGACAAATCTAGTGACAATAACTAATGACGGTTATTTTTTTTAAAGTAGCCGACTCAAAACCCGGCGTAAAAGATTTGTTAAAATAAATGTTGACATACCATCAAGTCGGGCTTGCAGGCAGAGAGCTACTGACTCCCGCTTTAATTGTTCATTTTAAAAATATCAATATTCAAAACATTTAAATCATTAACAAAGGTACAGGACAAACATGCGATTAGATTCGCAATTGTTGTTGCGTCGCGGTTAAAACAAACATTCAACATTAAAGCCAGTACCGCATTGATCACATGGATCCTGCGGTAATAATACAATAAAGAACACCAGGCAAAAGGAATAAAGTCATTGTACCTTGTTGTATGTTTATGGAATTCTGGAACAGCAAAAAAGGGCTGCTAGATACAGTAGCGTGGCTAAGTCAACAAGGGCCCCGGTGCAAAAAAAAAAATTATTTTGGGCCCTCAGGCCGGGCGACCTTTTTTTTGCTTTGTGTTGCTGGTAGGGGCCTCCTGAGGTGAGGATGGGGCCCTTGAGTTGTGCTTAGGGGCCCCCTGAGAAGTGAGAGGGCTCTTAGTGCGGGGCTTCCTGTGTCTCAGGGGCCCCCTTAGACGACTGTAGAGCTAAAAAAAAAGGTCGCCAGTTTGCCATGAAGGCTCGTGGGCCCCTGAACTGCGTTTGGGGACCCCCAGAGGTGCGCTTTGGGGCTACCAGAGGTATTCTTATGGGCCCCCTGAGCGTAGGGGCCCCGGTGCACTGCACCGTCTAGCCCCATAGTAGCTACGCCCCTGGCTAGATATGGTTCTGGAAATTATCACAGAACGCAATCAGTAGCAGATATGATAAAAGAGCTGAAATGGGATTCACTGGAAGACAGGAGGAGGGTGAAGAGGGTCATGGTAGTGTACAAGGCGTATATTGATGATGAGGCATGGAAAGATATTGGTGTAAGAATTAAAAGTAAGGCTTGGAAGGGAAAAGATGACCATGATCACAAGCTGGCACTCGATTTCTGGCACAAGGGTGTAGGAAGATTCTCTTTTTTATGAATAATTTACTAAAAACGTTGAACAAATTATAGAATGAGCCTGCGCAGATTTAACCTTCAAGGGTCAGCCCCCATAAGCTGAATCCCCACAGGCTGCGCCTCCGCAGTCTGAGCCTCCACAAGATGAGCCTCAAGAACCCTGACTTTTCACTCAACTTCTTGATCGTTTCGCTCATCATTTCATCTCTAAGATAAAGTGGTCAAAACAATTGGAAAACCTCATTTATTTCTCATGTTTCCTCTTCCGTACATGCCCAATAAAACCACTTCTTACACCAACTACAACCCGCCCCCTTCGACACCTAGCTGCGACAGGCGCCACACTTTCCAGCCATGATTTTCCCAAATACTTCTAGCACCTTACATACTAAATGAACCTTATTATTTTTTTTGATAAAGTAGTATTATAAAGTTTATACTATATTTTTAACGTTTTTATTAAATTGGATAAGAGCTTTACTCCTGAATCAAGTAACTGTAAATAATAATTAGATAAAAATAATTATATACTTTAATAATTTTTGCTAAGAAGTTTCTATTTTAATATTTTTGGAAATAAGTAAATATGAAACTGTTATATTTAAGACTGAAACAAGTAATTAAGAAACTATTATATTTAAGACTGAAATAATGAATAAATATAGCGTATGATTTACGAATTTACTTCTACTATAGATTTTTTTTTTTTAAGGATGGATACTACTGACAGCCAAAGTCAGATATTTACTATTATTTATTTATTATATTTATTTGTTGAATTACTAGCAGATTATTGCTATTTTTATGCTTTAATACTTATGAAAATAAGAAACTTTTATATTTCAGACAGAAAAAAGGTTTAAATATGTTTTAGCGACAATCTACAACAATCCTAATCTATAACATTTATTTTAGTTATACAAGAAATTTTAAATGTTAAATTAGATATACCTAAATGTTTAATTACAATTTCATGTATTTAATCTATCAGTTAATTTCTAAATCAGAAAACTAGCGAAATAGAAATGAGTATTAAATCACTAAGAATAGGCGATTTTCAAAGCTCTATTACCGAGTGAAAATGTTTGTATTTCGCCTCAAAAACAATAATCCTCACTATTCACCTTATAGTTGAAAGCTTTAAACTAATTAGGTGGTAAAACTTAGCTGATGACGACATTTTTTCTAGTTTAGTGCTCACACACGCAACCAGAGCTCACGTACCCAACGATCATATCCGACAATATACGTTATTTTTAATTTGTTGTTATTGTCTTATTCCTGATGTGGTCCTTCTAAACTAGTTTTGTCCCTAATTCCATGCGTTTATCTAAACTATGAATTGTTATGTCTATGGGTTGTAAGTCAGCTGAATCTAGCAATTCATAATTGAATGGAAGAATTAGGGGAGAAAAAGTATTATAATTCAGCCGTTTGGTCGTCGATGGCTCATATTCATCGTACCTTCGCGTATACACCCTTCAGCATTTCGAAAACCGCCAAGCATTTCGAAAACCGCCAAGTATTTCAAACTACTGCTCTATATCCGGATGTTTTTGGAATAAATGTATAATGAAGAGTGAAGTAAGAACTATAAAAGTTGAGTTGTGATCGCAATCGCAGCATGGTCGACATTTACCTGTAAAAAAATTTATGATAAGCCTTATAACAAAAGAAGCATAAAAAATATGTTCGCTGAGTGGATGCGCTGGGCACGTTTATCAGGCACTGGTGGCTTTTCAATTAGACACGAGCGTGGGTGCGGGTCATGTGCGCGCGGAGATGAGTGTTTGCAGAGGACTTGGGCTTGTCGATGAGTGCCAATTCATTATTTTTTTGTGTGTGTGTAGCTACTGTTGTTTGGATTGTCCTTGGGACACTGGATTGGCAAGCAGAGCGGTGAACGGTTTCGCCCTGTCCGTTACAACGTGAACGGATTTTAGAGAGGATAGAAGTTTTACAGAGGTATGAAGCGAAGAGGAGAAACACGTTGATTTTCGTGTTAGAATGTAACAATAACCTTCAAGCAGATATTTATTTGTTATTTGACGTAAATTTCTCATTTCCATAAAAAAATAATACAGAAAAGTACAGCGTAGGTACAAAAGAAAAGTACTGTATTCCAAAAGAGATCTTTTATTATTGAGATTTCTTTTCTAAAGGGATGCGGAACAGTACTGTTATCACTACGGTGTATGTTCTTCTGTCACAGGCCTCTATACGCAAACGGAGTATTCTGTAAACTTAAAATTTAAACATTTTATTCATTTCAAATCAGAGTATCATATTTAAATTTGTATTCTGAGGTCTAAATTTTTTTTTCTACCCTCACTTACGTGGTATTGTTGCCAAATTGCGGAGTAGGATTTTTTCTTTTTCTTTTTACCGATTATTTCATTAGTAAAATAAAGACTTGAGCATCCATCAAATTAGTCACTTTTAGAAAATTTTTGCTGTCAAGTCAAACGCCAAAACTTTATTACCTAGGAACTTAAAATTTGGCATCAATGTTGAACATATCCTGTATTTAAAGAACAAATACCGCTAATAGTCATATCTAATGTAATTACTAATTAATAAGTAACAAACCAAGCTAAGTTTGTTACCATATATTAACACATTCTTATTGAAAGTGCTTTTAATTCAGAGGAATCGCATCCTCTTGATTTGCTAGTTAATAAAATTTCAAATTTTCTTAGAATTGAACTATTACTCTAACGGCGCTGATAACACAATGGTATGAGGGGCGTGAAGCCGAGTCCTGCATCTACCCTGAAAATATGATTTTTGCAATAAGCGATTATCATCTGATTCGACACATCTCTAAATGTCGATATAGTACCAAACCCAAATCGACTCCCAGTATGCCTGTTTTTTTCTTTTTGGTTCTGATTGTAGTCTGCAAATTTTTGCTACGTATGGCTAGAATTCTGCAAACTCCTTTAGTAACCGTACATTCTTTCTATCTAGCTCTTCGTTAAAGCATGCTTCCAAGATTCAATTCGGTATTTGTTGCGAGTGTTTACATCACGTTGAAGTTGTGGTAATGTAATAATTGTAATAGTATTTAGGAAATTTTGGAACTTGTAGGATATGGGGTCTATCGATAGAAGTAAACACCTTTTCTCTTTAGACCCTGCTTTCCAGACATTGCTCCTTCGGATTTTTGCGTTTGAATCTGTGTCTCAGTTATGTGACATACCGAAAAATTTGGTTCAAAGCTTTAATGGACCACAATATAGAATTGTCTTGTGGTTGCCACATTGCTTGCGTTTCTTCAGCACTTTCGAGAAATCTGGGCTGGTCCTAGATTGTTATTTTACACTATAAAAACTCCGCAGAAGCTTACACAACTTGCTGATCATTACGGATACTCATTTCCTTTACCTTTTTCGGCCAAACTGTCTTAAGACAAATCCTTCTAGAATCAGTTTGCCAAACTTTTTGACTTGACTGTCGACTATGTTCCCCCTATGTTCCCCACCACCGGTCATTATCTGACGTAATTTATTATTGTAGTACAGTTTCATAACAAGCTAATGTAAATTCACCATCATCCATCGAAATCTCAGAGATTTAAATTAAAAATAATGAGGGAATGAATTGAAATACAAACGAATAACATCATGCTCATAGCCGTAAGCAACCGAAAATACAACTAGAAATAATTTTACCTTCTTTTAAACGACTCGACATCAACTTCCTATCTACTCTCAGTACTGGAGGCCTTCATCTTCCCCCTCCATCTTTCAGTTGTTCTTTCGGGAGATTTTTCCGTGGCATTTTACTGGCATTCCTTCTCTCGCGTGCTGAAATCATTGTACTTCTGGAGGAATTCGAAATATTGGTTATTTTTAATTTGTCTGTTGTTATTTTTGTTTCATTTCTGATGTCGTTTGTATTTTTTCCAACATAGTTTTATCATAAACTCCCTGCGTTCATTGCACTTATCTAAATTGTGAGTTGTTAGATATCCCTAGAAAGAATGACAGTGGGATCTAACGCAATACTTGCCCCATTTACATCATGATTTCCCATGTCTTTTGGAATGTCAGTGTATTCTTATTAGTAAAGAGTGCGATTATCCTTCGCTGTAATTGAGAATTCTATTCATGCAGGCAATCTTTCGTGAAGATGCTCAACATCTTGCACTTTCATCTCGTTGCTATTGCCTACGAAAAGATTTAATCAGTTCATTCATCCTTTATTGCTCATCTCTGGAAGATATTTTTGGATGAGTTTTCGTACAATCAAAGTATGCCAGTATTTAAGTAATGTAAAGACTTTAAATATTGTATAGGATTGACACTTTGAAGTTTACCAGAAGCTTATATCCCAAACTGAGTTTTTATTATTGATCACTACTTGGCTACATGATTGTTTTGTGCACAAACGGTGAATATTTTGTTTCAGATTTGTTCAGTTGTTGATTAGCTGATAAGTTTAAAAGGTTACAGATTCATTAGATAATTATTTTGCAAAGGGTGTTTCTGTAAGAGCACAAGATGTGAATTGCACGTCACTTTGGTTGTTATGATTCGATCGGTTGATGGTGGTGACAGGGTGACAGGAGACAGTTAGGAATTAGTAAACATGGAGCGCTACAAGATCCAGCAACACGTCTTTATTGCTGAACTGTGAAACAAATAAGTACTAGTTCAGCTGTTGATGTAAAACACACGACACGAGATCGTAGTTGTCGTTCAGAAGAAAACATCGCGGCTGTTAGCTAGAGTGTGGCCGAGAGTCCACAGACCTCCATTCGTCATTGTGCATAAGAACTGAACATTTCAACAGCCACCCTTAACCGTATTTTCACTGGAGATTTATATTAGCACGCTTAAAAAATCCAGTTGTCTCAAGAACTGATGCCAACACAGAGAAGAGAGTTCACCAACTGCATCATTGATCAACAAGAAGTGCATGTCGGTTTTGTGGACAAAACCATCTCCAGTAAAGAGGAGAATTTTCTTGTTGATGGCTTCGTTAATAGGCAAAACTGCTGAATTTTGGGTTTAGAAAATGAACGTATGATTTGTGAGAAACATGCATCCCCAACGTTTCACTTTTTGGTGTGCTTTGTGGACTGTAGGAATCATTGAACCACTTTTCTTTGAAGCGATGTAGGTAATGCATTAAGGGTAAATGGCGTACGTTAACCTGACATAAAATCCAGTTATTTGTACCTCAAGTGAAGATGTTGCTCTTGAGGTCACGTGGTTTCAGCAGATGGTGCCATTTGTCCAACATGGACGATCTCGCACTAGTCTTTCCCTGGTCGTATCATCTCCAGTATTGGTGACCAGAATTGGCCGCCACAATGTTAGGTTTTAGCTCCTATGTTTCTTTTTTTTGGGGGGGGGGAGGAGGGAGGGGTTCTGAAGTATTAGGTTTACGCCAAGAAGTCAACGATCATCCAAGCGTTAATGGCCGTATTTATGAAATACGATAATATTTATACAAACCCGTCATTGAAAATTTTGTCAGTAGAGGAAAGTATGTGTGTGCCACCAAAGCTATTGCCGCCATTTGCCGGATGTATTGTTTTATACATAATCCCTAAATGAGTGCATAATAAATTAATATATACTTTGTTACAGGAAACCGTGTTTTATTTAAAATTCAAAACTTCTGCTCTTATTGTAAATCCTTTACAAGGTACAGTGACTATTCAATGGTTTACTAACATGTATGTTTGTAAATACTTAGTTCCAGAATTAGGAAGTAGGAACCTGTTGCACTGAAAACGATAACATATTTCGCATTTACCTTATTTTATAAATGACCCGTTTTCATATTCTGTGAATTCTATTTTTACAATAGTTCTTGGTATACATCAACAAATATTCCTGGATTATTCGTTAATCTAGATGCACACCAATTGCATTTTAGCGTTGTTTCAAATATCTCTGCACTTAATTGTTGGAGCATATGTGGTGTGACGAAATTACTCTTGGCGAATGCTGGGATGGACGCTTGAAAACCATGTCCGAATTCCTTCCTGTTCCCTGCCATCAGTCCTTTGCCGCCTCTAATAACCTCGACGAACCGTAAGCAATAAGAAAAAATGTGAACAGATTTTTATTGCTTTATTTTATGATGAACTTCAGACGGTTCTCACAGTGCCGAATTTTCTAAGCATGATTTCTCGACAATGGCTAGGAATTGTATCATTTCAATTTACCATACGTTACTTAAACACTCATATACTTTGCCCACAAAAACTGGTCCACAGCGGTGTATTTTCTTTGTTAAATAAAACTACCTATTCACAAGGAGGTTAGCGCATTAACCACTGCCCTTTTCTGCTTGTTCTGTGACAGTTAATACTGATAAAAGAATTTTGCAGATCAAACTAACTACACAATATGGGATAATATCTTCCTAGCCTCTTGAATCTTACTAATCGCTACAATACAATGTATTGGAACCTTAGTTTTAAATACAATACTTGTATTGCTTTCTACTCTACTTTCTATTATTATTTCATCAGCATTTTTGTTATGATTTTCCAGTTGTTCAGTTTTGGGTTTCTCCTAGTGATTAAATACAACAAAAAATAATATGCATATTAGTAACATTTCAGTATTACGTTATGTATACCAATAATATTTCATTTTCTTTAGCGGAGCTGATTTGTGCAGTACCACTGTAATCGTGAACACTGTAGTTTCTACAGCTCCTTGCGATAGTGTTCCCCGCTAAATTTTGTGTGAATGCAACAAAGAAAACAGAAAATGCTGATGAAATCTGACTAAGCAGGAGGAAGTTAATTGGTGAGTACGATGAAGAATCAGCTGCTTCTTTTGACAGAGATATCACTTTTGCCGTAGTAACTTCCAGTGTATTCCTATGTTTGGGATGTGGATCATGAATGCGCAATAGGATGTATGCATGTATTATTTTATTAATTATTTACATTGTTACATAACCATAAAAATATAAAATTGTCGAAAATATTAAAATTTAACATCAAAATAAATATTTGAAAACTGTAATCAAATTCGGGCGATTTAAACGTGACTGCATTGGCATTGTATATTGTGGAGTGTTATATTTGTAAAGTTTTATAACTAATTTCGACATGGAAGGAGGTGGAAATCCATTTTATAAATACTGTATTGTACCAATGTGCAAAATAAGATTAGAAATGCATCTGATAAAATGAATTTTCATGTTCCGCAAGATGCGAAATTAAGAAAAAAGTGGTATAAAGCATTGAGATCAGATCTTCAACTAGTTGTTTATTTTATGTGAAGATCATTTTAATCTAAGCACATAGTGTTTGAGGTTATTATACTACATATTTTCTTAAAATCATAAAACACACACACAAAACCTGTTACCTATTTAAACTCTAATCATAACTTAGTTTATAAAAGTTTCATAGGTATGTTTTTTAAATCATTTCATATTCAAGGTTAATCCAAAGCAATTACGAACCTTTTTAAAGCTCACAGACGAGTCCACGTGACATGTTAGAAACGGATTTGAATCTCCTGCATGTATGTAGAAATGTAGACACCCTGCATATTTGAATTTCAAGACGCAGCGCGGGCTAGACTTTCAGGGGCCTGCTCAACAGTTTTCCGATCCATGTTCAAATCCCCACAGTATCAAACATTTTTATTTATTATTATCTCCAGATATTGTTGAACATGAATTTTTTATTTCATTTCAACTTACATAATTTTATTAAAACGATTTTTTTTTTAGAAAAAATGATGCCATTTAATATGTTATGTGATTTGGTTTAAATATGTAAATGAAGTTGTAATAAAAAAATAATTGTTCTACAAGTTCTGAAGATAAAAATTAATTAAAATATTTGATACTATGGCGATTTGATTCCGGGTCGGAAAATTCGGTGATGGATACCTGACCGCCTAAACCACGCGGACTGACTTTTAACATCTGAGCGTATATGCAGGAGATTAAAATCAGTCAAGACCTTTAGTTAAATGTTTTTTTACTACTTTATTATGTTACTAGCTTAAAAACCCGTCAAAAATGACGGATTGGATGGAGTGTTCTTCCAAGTCATTTCTTTGAAATCGATTTAATTAATAAAGTCAGTAGTCTCTCTGTTCCTGGGCGCATTTAAACCTTCCCACAAACTCCGCTAATATACTAGAGCCATATTCGAATTATATGCATATTTGCCACTGTCAGCAACATCATTGCCGGTTATTCCGGCGTTTACCTTAATTCACATTAGATTTATCTAACACCTAACTAAATTATTAATAGCATAAAAATTTAACAATTCTAATATCTGTAACTTAATTAGCTTGTAGTTTTTACTTCTCTGACCTCAGAGGACGTAAAATCAGGAATTGATGCAAAATACGTTGTCATTATAAAAACATCTATTTTTGGGAGATTATCTCACTATGCTTTCAGTCATTATTTATTGTATGACTATTCTTACAAGAATATTTCACGAATTATACTAATAAGTTACGATAAAACTTAAAAACAATCACAAAATTATAAAAAAACATCTAGTAACTATGCCTTAATTGACAATATGAACGTGGATTATGACTTCACGATTATATTCCTCCAATAGCGTTGCGTTTTTGCGAAATTAAGTTTTCCTTGTACTGTATTTTTGATTAATTAAAATCAGTAAATAAAATGTGAACAGTAGAAAAATAACATTGAAATTCTATAATAATAAAGCTTTCAAATAAAAATACTAGACATATATTTGAATTACATACATATTCCCTATTGTTAGATACTCGCTTCTGTCCTCCTCTCTCTCCCCAATGCTTTTGAATTTACTTGAGTGTCAATTGTCTCATCCAACGCAGCGGAATTTTGTGAAACGAAACTATATGCATTGCGTCCGTTCTCATTAAAGATTTCATTATTTTTGTGCTTCTAAGCTCATAGCTTTCTGTGAATTTCGCCGTAAAGTAAAATCCGTTCTTTAACCTTCGCGATCCGGTTTTATCTGTTTATTGTTGCTTGCCTTTGTATATGAATTGAAACATATATACAGAAAAGACTGATGAGAAATAAAGCTACTATGCTGTAATTTTTACGGGAATAGAATTTCCCTTCTTTGAAAACATCTCAACTGACAAAAGCCTGACATAATGCGACTTTGGCTGCTTTGAAAGCTGTGGAGGAACAAAAGCGGTGGAAGACATTAATCTCATGTGGAGAATTGAAAAAAAATATGTGATTAAATATATCCCGTTTCTAATTATTCTTACCTATTCTACCTGGAATTTTTATTGCCGTCCTGGTCAGTGGCTAAATGCATAGAAAACTGCCGAATGTGTTTGATAAATCCTCCGATTATTTAGCTCCTTTCCAACTGAGTAAATATTTCTTTAACAAGTATAATCTTTCTTACTAAACCGATAAAATCATTTTTTTTCTTTTATACTGAGAAACAAGGGATACCGATACACAGTGAATTTTTCAAATTGTTAAAGCTAAATGAAAAAAAAGTTTAACTGCCTGTCAATTCTCTCTTATTTGAGATTGGGATAGTAACATTAGTTGAAACTAATAGCAGAAAAAATCCTCTGAGATGTAAATAACTAACGAGAAATGCTGCAATACTGTATCCGTAATGATAGGTGATAATAGCCTTTTGGAAACGTGAGGATTTCGTTAATAATGATCCTATTGGAATGAAATTTCATTATTAATTTATTCTAACCAATGTTTTCGACCAAATGGTGTCGGTAAGTTAGTAGAAATGGTAACTGTTTTGCCCAATAATTCAACGGCACTTACGCTGAATTTCTGCAATGGGTGTGATTTTGCAACACTAACGATTTTCATAGCGTGGGCAGCTAACGGTACTGACAAATAACAGCGTGCGGAATGTAATAGTGGAAGCTGCAGTATGAGGGATAGGACCTAGTTCATAAGCAGTAATATTTTTCGAATAATAAAATACGTGTTTTGTTATGAGAGTATTTAATTGTTTATATCAATTCGGACCAACCATTTCAGAGAAAGACCAGTTTTCGTCTTTCCATTTTATAAGTCAGAGTTAAATTTTTAATTTTTATTGTAGGAAAATGTATTTAAAAATCTGGAAATAGCTGCATCATTCCTTTTATTGTTTTCTACAGTGATGGTTTGGAAAGTTATAGGCCTGCATCAAATGATAAGATGCTATTAAAAATAAAGAATATCCAATTTATAGTAGGTTTTATCATTACTTTCTTCGAAAATACGTACGTACGTTTATTAGGGATCAGCAAACCGTAAAGACATGTTTATGGATGAGAACTTTTCAGGTCACGCTAATAGTCACGTAACTACGAGATTTGTTGATATAATTTTCTTTCTTTGCAATAACTACGACAAAGTAAATAATTAACTATTCGCATCTTGTTTGAAGAGTTGCACTCAGCAGACATCAATTCTGTTTGCATCGAGTGTAATGTCACATGTTCCGCTGTGTTCATAGCTTCAGCTGTATTCGACTGAGGTATTTTTTACTCTTCGTTCCATCGGAGCTTTGTTATAAAGTGACTGCGGTGCGGGAAGGCACCGAATGAAGCAGTATTAATTAAATTTATTTAAAAGTGTGTAACATTCCTAACATTTTCAGAGACTGCTGTTAGTTCGTGTACACGAAGTTACGTCTCGTCCTTGTATCAGGAATTCTTTCCGATGATCCTTGCATTTTAGGAAATTAGATCAAGAGGCTAAATCCTCGAGGTCATTCTACTTTAAAATAATACATACCCTTTTATGAAAATGATCAGATTTACACAACATAAAATCTTTGCTGAAAGAAATATCGTCATCGCCTCACAATTTTGTCCAGGTATTCAGGAACCAGCTCTGCTCTGTTCTTGATAATCTTGGCCTTCTCCTTGTCTATTCGACCATCTCGTTGTGACAGATATTTCAAATGGTTCGACAGATTATGGGTCACTCAGGAAAACGTTGTAAAGTAACATTATAATTACTGTCTTCTGCATAACGTAGTTTGAAATATTGCACTGCAGTATTTGCAACTTAAAATCAAGTCAGTTTTATAACTGAGCCTACAAAATTACGGATTGTTTCATCTGGTAACAACTGCCCCATGTCTAGTGTATTTGTCTAATTTTGAATATACGATCTCTTACGAAACTTAATACACATGTTATTTTATTTCTAACAGAATTACAGGTTGACTTGATAATCACACAATTTCATTTCAGTAACATGAACACTTTATATACAAAACTGATCTCAGCAATTACTTTCTCTTTGCCACATCTATAGTAATACCATAATCTTACTTTATCGACTCCTCCGAAATATTCTCTCTCCCGAGATGGCGCTGCCATTTTTCTTTGGTATAATCCAGAGATCCCCTTTCCTGACTCTGACAGATTAACTTCGTTGTAACGATGATTAACATTAATTTGCAACAGAAGTACAGCAGTAATATGTCGTTTTTCACTAGCTAGTGAAGCTGTTTTGTGAACTAACTAGTCAACTGCTATTTATTTATCGTACCAGAAGCATAAAATTAAAGATGACATTACACATTTTAAAAGAGTGTACATGATTGCAGATTTGAGACTTTAAACTGCAATTCGTTCGCACGAACAATTACGTGCGGTGTGTATGAAGTGAAGTGGAGCTTATAATCTCTTCTCAACATTATTATTATTATGATTTTTTTAATTTTGTAAAATGGATTTCGGCTTTTAGAGCCAATCAGCAATATCCTCTAAGTTTATATTATTGTTCCATAGTATGTATGTTTCTTTCCCATTATTATTTACAGAAGACAAACACAACACTTAGTTGAAACCGTTATGCCCAGGGCCATTGTCGAACTAGCGAACGCTGAAACTCGAAACCAACACAGTAATCCATACGTTGCCTGCGCCAACTACATTCATGCCTCGTGGACTGTTCATAGAGCCCAACCTATGTTGGTTTAGATCAGGGGTGGGCAACCCAAATGATCTAGCGGGCCACCTTGGAAATGCGTCATAACTCCGCGGGCCGCATATAAAATTATATATTGTATATTATATTAAATGTTCCGAGATGCGCGCGCATAATGAGCTCCCAGAATATAACATAATTATTCCGCAAACTGATAACTGTAAACTCATAAATAAAACAGGCAATATCTATCATATATTCGCAAAAATATTATTTTAAAATCAAAGTAATTTCTTTCTCATAATTTCGACAGTTAATTTTGAAATATATGGATGCACAAATAATGTATTTTTTAAATACATTGGTTTTCACTTCTTAGGCAATTATAAACTAAATATAATTTGAAAAAGTGTGATGAATCACGCGGGGTGAAAAAATCTTCCAAGGCGGCCGCGGGTTGGCCAACCATGCTCTAAACCGAGTAAGATGCTTATTTTTATTAATTTTCGTGATTGAAAAAAGCTGATCACATTTATACGTGCTTCCGAATGTGCAAATTATTTTTCATGCGAAAACTCTCAGATGTGGGTATTTTTCTTTTGAAAGGTATGTTCTGTATCCGAAATTTCTGCACTTCTCGCGGGTCGGATTGAAGCTGGTGGAGGGCCGGGGGTTGACCATATATGGTTTAGATCATGGCCTGGGGAGTGATGTTAATCTGCGTTGTGGAGCTGCGAAATGGGAGCTGTTCATCTGATTTCAGCCACAGATTGAGGTGTTCCATCTACCATCTTGGAAATGCTGTTTCTGCATATTTCAAGAAAAATCTTTATTCGAGACGTTTGCATGCTGGCTACTATTGAGAAAAAGAATTGTTGTTGCATTGATCTTTTCTTTCGTGGATGCCATATCGGTATGTACTAAACCAGCAAAAAAACTATACAGCACATACACAGATTTTGGAGATAGACTTGCTGTTGAATGCCTCGTTCACACAGAAGTGATATTAGGGGTAAGATTGCAGACTGGCTCGTCAAGGTAACACTGACTGAGATAAGACTACAGGGGCACGCGCCAGCGTGAGCCTGTGTCGCCCTCCATGATGTGCCCTCCCGAGGGGAGCTCACGTTGCTCTTCGTCCGCCTCCTGAGGGTTGCAACGCGATATTCCGTCGATATGTCCGTCCAGGCGACCGCTCTCTTGGGAAGGCTCAACAGTTCCGCCACAAACCCCAGGCGAGGTCGTAATCAAATCCAACTGAGAGCGAACCTTTTGTTGTTTAGCTTACCACAAATATTTATTTCTTTGCATATGGTTTTATATAAATTCAAAAAAGTAAGTTAAATGATAGAAGAAATAATGAAAAATTTGTACGAAACTGTAAATAAAATGGCCGAAAAAGGAAAAAAATTGAAAGGAGCATATCTATCAGTTGAAAAGAGGGAAACCAAGTGAGTGTTTAACTTTCGGTCTTGGCCTTCGTGAGGACGTGGGTTCGATACTCACTTGGTGTTTTAAAGTTTAAGGTTTCGGTCCATGACGGAATTACTTTTAGTTCCTTGCTCCTTTCCTAGTTGTTATGAATTCGGCGTCTACGTCCCAAAAATCGAGGGAAAACCGTTGAAAAGCCAGGAGATGCATAAAAAGAAAAGAGAGAAAAAACGGAAACAGACAGTGTGGTACAAGTAAGGAGGAATAGGTAAACATTCTAAGGGACTGCTTTTGGATAAATCATTACTTTTGGAGTTCAGCTTTGATAACTCACAATCTAGATATCTGCTGCGAGCTGTGAATATTAAATTTACTAACCTTAAAAATTAATACGTATATTAGCATTAAAAATGACAGATTAATGTTTTATATCGTCCATCATTGTAATTTTTTTTTTTACTTATGGCTTTACGCCTCATCGACGTCGAGGTCATTAGAGGCGGGATGAGATTGGGGACTAGGAACGGGAAGGAATTCGGCAATGTCCTTTTTGGATGAAGCATTCCGGCATTCGCCTGGAGTGATTTGGGGAAACCATGGAAAACCCAAATCTGGATTCCCGGACGGGGATTCGAACCGCCGTCCTCCCGAATGCGAGGCCAGAGCGTTAACCACTCACCCGCCACGCTCGGTGTAATTTTGTAGCCTGGTATCAGAACCGTCATGCCAGTGAACAAAAATATGTCTGTGAATGCAGGCTTTTGTGGTGTCAATATAATGGCCAACCAAACAAAAGCGAGGTATAATGTCTGTTCCTACGTTGTTGTGTGATCTATGCCTGAAATCGTGGAGGCTCACATGCTTCAGTGAATTTGACGGCCGTAGTTGTTGCTTCGTAAGAGAACAGCATTTCATATGAATTGTGAGTTCCTTATGTTTTCTGGCTCCGACAGCAGCCGATGTGTCGTACCAGAAGGGCATTAATAACGAATGTTTGGCGCCTGAGTCTGGGAGAAATATATATACGCAGGCCGCGGCTCCGACCAGTGGAGGGAAAGAAGCCGTTTGGTCGTCCATTATTCATGCCAGTTCCAGGCAGAGTCAACAGGGCAGACGTAGGGATGGTCTGCTTCCGTCTCCGATATCCATCTGCTTGCCTACAGGGGCAGAATCAAGAGTAATGCAACTCATATTATGTAAACTTAATCGAGGGATGATCCATAGCTTTTTTATCAAGCTTACGTTTCATCTTAGATACTATTACGAAGGAAATACGCCGAGGTGTTACATATCTAAGTATAATGCCTGGTAACATAACTGAATGTCGAAGTCTGTAGCCCAGTCTGAAGCGTGAGAACACGTACTAATATAACTTAGTAGTTCGCAAGTCACCATACAGTGTTATACTTTTGAAATGTATGAGTTAAGTTGAAGACTATCCAAGTGGGAAGAGCGCGATATTTATTATTATTTTACAAAAGAAAACGTTTACATTAGAAATTTTCGAACAACCAAAAGGATAGTTTAATGAAAATTTTTGCTAGTCTCATGCTTCAGTAAATGGGATAAAGAAATCAAAGATCACTGTGTAAATCTCGGGATTTTCGCCCCGCGAAAACATTTGCAAGGAAAAAAATTATTGTTCTCAGTAATATGACCAAAATATGACGCTATTGCAGAGACTATATGGAAAAAATTGCAATAGACGAATTAGTTATTTTAGCGTAACTTTTCAGTAATATACAAGTTCTTTCTCGAGCTTTATTCTAAAAAAAAATTAAAAAAATATAACAAAAAATAATAAATAAATAAATGAACTGGAAGGAAATGTATGGCAAAGAGATAATGAAAATATGTTTTCCCACTATATCATTATACAGTTGCAAAAACTAGGCAGAACGCACAATTTATTAGTTTACGAAAATATAACTTTCCTTCTATTAAGACTAATTTACATGAAACTGAAAACAAATTTGACTTATTCATTATGCTGATCACTGAGTTACCAGCTTATAACACGCCTCAGACTCAGCCCTTTTATAAAATGTTATTTTAAAAATTATGAACAGCAAGATGCGAGTTGATTAACTGCGGATTTGCATATTTATCGTTTAATTAATTGCGAATTTGTGTAAATGAACATTGTTTTATGGAGAGAAACTATGCAAATGCTATGTAATACGTTCAAGGACAGAATTATGCATGAAACATTAATTATAAGTTAGTAACCGTAAGTGTTGATGCGAGGTGCGATGTTTGGAGAGTAATTTGGAATGGTTTAGATAATTTTGTGTGTAAATATCTTTAATTTCAATTTAGTGGTGATTGTGAATGATTTTTTTTTATTAATTCTGACTGTTTCAATGTAGTTTTGATTTTGGCTGCCTTTTTGCCGTTCTAGAATCATCTATCGGCTTTCTTTATGTTATTCTGGATGTTTCTGTAGAACTTATTTAAAAGCGTGGAGATGGCGATCAGAGTTAGTTGTCAGTCGTCCTAATTTTCGTTTGTGAGTTTAATCGCTGGAATAGTTGTGTGTTTGTGCTTTAGTGTTTTTTGGAGAAGTCTGCTTCCTTATGTTATCTTAGAGCAACACGGAGAAATAAATACTGAATTGGAAAAGCGATTCGTTAGGGTTGTCATTTCATAGAACTATTTAATTCACTCAAGAACAGTAGTAAGCAGTAACCTTTGGGGTAAGGTAAAACCATCTGGCGACTAACCGCAGCAATCAGTAAAAAGTGATCATCATTAACTGATGTCAGGACGAATAACTTAACTAACAAGGATCCTATCAAGCTACCTGCTGATGGTGTTGCCAACGACAAAGGACGCACTTGCGGCTGCAAAGGCGGAACTACGTTACAACCCTAGTTCACATATGAATTGGCGTTTTTTGAAAGAGCGTAATCGACATATTTTTCACATTTGTCTTTTCTGGCGTTTTTTGTTCCATGAGGATAGAGCTATCGGTTTCTTTTGAAAAGGCACAGTGGGGCATGTTAAGGTGACATATTTCAAATGAAAATACCATGTAAAGCTAAACCAAAATTTCTAATAAGTCCTCTGGATTGTTTTTTTTGTTAGTTTCCCAAAAGTTTTAATTTGGTCACATACTCCATTTCAAAAAACACTGATTCATATACACTGTAGATATCGTTTTGATACATAGTTGACCCAGCGAATCACTGTGTCAATCGCGAGTAATCAATGTTCAAGTAATGTGACGAGTATGCTTAGCTTTTTGGAATATCCTTCTTGACTCTGCAAAATGCTTAAGCCCTCGGGTATGGGTTTGCCTATTGACGTGTGTGAATGTGATGAAACGTCGATTCGACTTGGTGTCGGCTGTCCTTTAAGCTCCAAATGTGAGAAACGTTTCTATTGCGTGTTTCACATTACATACTTGAACAGTTTTGTGGTTTCTGTGTCTAGGAACCCGCAGTATCAATTTTCTTTTTCTTTTGTAGATACGACTATTGTAAGTCGTATTCGTCAATTTTCGCTCTAAATCGTGAGAGTGCTAAGAAATTTGGCTGAGTTCCATTTTCATGATTTCCCTATCATAGAGTTTTGCGGTTCATCTACATTTGGGACCATCTGTTTGTAACTGATTCAGTCATCAACACTTGGATTTGAATGCGTATACAGTATGTGAGGAGACGACCGCAAGCACAGTTAGGAAACAATATCACAGCCTTACTATCAGTTAACTCAAAAAATTAATTTTGAGCTAATCGTTGAAAATTTGATCCAGTGGCAACATAATTATCGGTATTACCATCGATATAGAGCTAGTATTGATGTTTGTGATTATTTATTGGTTGTTGGTGCCGTCTGCAGCTTGTAACGTTCGTTGCTAGTGCCGTCTGAAGTTAATAGCTAGGAAGAGAAGCAGTCTCATTAAACAAGGCGACAACCAGTTTGTTGCTAATTTGCTGCTAGGGCGTACGACGGAAAGTAATTTCGTCTTGTGTTGCTGAAATTCGGAACACGAAGCAGAAGACAAACGCTAACCCTGGGACTGGGAGCCAAATAATTGTTTTAGCGGTATTTCAGCAGCTGTGGAAGTCCCATCTAAGTGTCCGTCGTTTCCGTGTCGGAATGCGCTAAGCATTGCAGTGGCCTGTGGTCCTGCCGCACCGCGATATACAACCAACCTTAGGCATACATTATATCCTATCATATAGAATCTGTCTAGTGTTGCATTTTTTTACTTTTACGAAAGTAACCTTTGAAGTAATGTGAAAATATCAAACCATGCTTAGGCGCTTATCTTATACCATGGCTGAACGAATGCCGTTATTATTAAATTTTCACTGGTATATCATCATATATATTACTTCTACAAGGTATTTTTTTGTCACAATCCTATATCTTCCTTCATACTTAACCAAAATCAATGAATGAGGTGTCATTTTAAAGCTTATGGCCTCTACTTTGATCACATCATATTATAAGAAAGAAAGTTTCGACCCTTAAAGGGCGAAAATATCTATTTCTAAAATGCTGTTTTCTGTGTTACAAGTCATTTATCTCCCTGGATACCTATCTGAAATCGTATAATGAAGTATCATTTTAAAGATTAAGATCCCCGCTTTAGTGACATCATATATTAAGTCAGACATTTTTCGGAATTTGACCCTTAAAGGGCAAAAGGATCAATATTTATGCAATTCGCTTTTGTGTCACGAGCGATTTATCTCCCTTAATATCTAACCGATATAGATAAATGAGATATCATATTAAAGACTAAAGTCTCCGCCGTGGTAACATTATATTTTAAGAAAGGAATTTTTCGTAATTCGACCCTTAAAGGGCAAAAATGTTAATTTTTCTAAAATGCGTTTTTTGTATCTCGAGCCATTTATCTCCCTGGATATCTAACCAAAATCGATAAATGAAGTAGAATTGTAAGGAGTAATGTCTCAGCTTTGTGAAATCATATTTTAGGAAAGAATGTTTTTGGAATTCAGCCCTTAAAGGGAAAAAGTATAAATTTTTTTATAACGCATTTTTGTGTCACGAGCGATTTACCTCCCTTAATATCTAACCGATATAGATAAATGAGGTATCATACTAAAGAATAAGGTCTCCCCCATGGTAACATTATATTTTAAGAAAGGAGTTTTTCGTAATTCTACCCCTTAAAGGGCAAAAATGTTAATTTTTCTAAAATGCGTTTTTGGTATCTCGAGCCTTTTATCTCCCTGGATATCTAACCAAAATCGATAAATGAAGTAGGATTGCAAGGAGTAATGTATCAGCTTTGTGAAATCATATTTTAAGAATGAATGTTTTTGGAATTCAACCATTAAAGGGAAAAAGTATAAATTTTTCTATAACGCATTTTTTTGTCACGAGCGATTTATCTCCCTTAATATCTAACCGATATAGATAAATGTGGTATCATATTAAAGAATAAGGTATCCGCCATGGTAACATTATATTTTAAGAAAGGAGGTTTTCGTAATTCGATCCTTAAAGGGCAAAAATATCAATATTTCTAAAATACGTTTTATGTCTTTCCCTGGATTTCTAACCAAAATCGATAAATGAAGTAGGAGTATGAAGAGTAATGACTCAGCTTTGATGACATCATATTCAACCTAACTTTTCATCGCATTTTTTTCGCGAAATTTTCGCACGGGCGCGGTCTTTTCGTTGTTAAGGAATGGTTTGAGATTTTGTAAATATAGGTTTTTAACTGCTTTAAATAGGATTTAAATAAGTATACATTTAGTTTTATGCCACAAGACATTTATAATTTTTACCAAGCCGTCCTCTTAATCTTTGGATTCATTTAATAAGGTTTAGATTACTACAAATCACTTAAATACTAAAAATAACTGTCAAATAAAATATGAACATTTTATTAGCGAAAGATTAAATATCTATGGATTCACTAATTTGTCACATCCCATAACTTCAGCACTCCTTAACGTAAAACCTAGTAACTAGACTCAGTTTCGGTAGTTACTAACCATAATGCGATTGTAATAATATCGAAAAAAATTATGATGTGTGAACATAATTATAGAAGGTTTAGTGAGGAGCTGTAGATTTTTTTTTAAATCTAGTTAACCGAAACGGGTATCAAATGAAAGCTGGCATCCTACATTCTATTAAAATGTTATTTTTATCCCACGATTTAGGCAATCTTTTGGCGAAAAACGTACAATTTACCCTCAATACGTTCAAAACCAATAATCCGAAAAATATTTCAAATTCCTGGTGTTTTATAGCCTCTTAAAGATTACAGTAAAACTAAATCAGTAATTTTAACAGATCTGATACTTCAGCAACTATTCTTTTTTTCAGACAAAAAATCGTCTGTATCACCTGATAGAGAATTTTAAAAATCGTAAATAAGCGGTGAGATTACTGTTATTCCCCTGTGGGTAGGTACACGCGACACCGGACCTTGTTTTACACTGACAGCCAGCATGAGTCACGAGAGGGGGCAGGGGACTGGACCAGTGTCCTACCCGAATTGAACGGGGCGTCTCAGGGGACGTTCATCAATTACGTAAGGTGCTCTTTTCTTAAAGTTGGATCCCCCTTTCCCCTTGGTTAGATTTGGTAAGATGTGATGGGATTTACCTTATACTTTTAATTTTAAAATAATTAAATTTATTTGATATGTTCATGTACTTTCTTTCATGCCACTAAATACCTAATTGAATGCACTACATTTTTTTTCTGTGAAATAAGAGGAGAAAAATGATGTAAAAAGTTGACGTGATATTTTTATTGACCCTTTCTCCCTTTATATGAGATTTTGAGAGATTTTGCAGGACCCCGCCCCCTTTCCCCATGATTTAACAAAAGTAATGGACGTCCCGTAACCTGCAGGAGCAATATTCGTATTGCTCTCTGTATACGAAACGTGTAACTTTGTGTTCTGGTGGTAAGTGTATTTTTGTTTATTAAATGTTTGTGAGGTAGCATTCACCTAAATGATGGCGATAAACCGCCTAAAAACAGCAGTTTTGACGGCGGGAACCAGGACTCGAACCTGGTCTCGTTGTACCTCTCCGATCACTGGCAAGCTCAGAATAGAATACTTTTTTTAAAAACACTTCAATACTTCATAAGACACAGTAACTTTTTTAAACTAAAAGTTTTGTTTGTTTCTATTTATGTACAACATTTCAAAGAAAATTTTGCAAAACGAATATTGAATTATATTTAAAACCACATGCTATTGTTTTTTTTTAAATAAACTTTTAAATTTTTAATTAATGCTATTAAATATTCAATCTATGTTAGGAATCCTCAGTTCGCGAGAGTAACTCGCACTCGACAGC
The DNA here is from genome assembly GCA_031002005.1 of Vandiemenella viatica. NCBI lineage: Eukaryota > Metazoa > Arthropoda > Insecta > Orthoptera > Morabidae > Vandiemenella > Vandiemenella viatica. The sequence continues at coordinate 209,077,605 of JARYHS010008074.1, read as the reverse complement.
GTTAATTTATCTGTGTAAACAATGATCAATATAAAGAGAAACTGAAATTATTGATAAGATGATAAATAAAATCAATTTTTTCTTAAAATGCTAACCAGAACAGTTGTCACAGGGTATATTTTGAATGCTTTCAACCAATGCTTTCATAACCCGTATCACAGCTTGAGTGGTAATGTGCTCTACTTCTTATTAATAAGAATTTTTAATCTTTCGTTCGACAATTATTGTTTATACATGACTATCATAATTAAGTTGGGCGCCAGTGAGATTAATTCTGCACGTTTATGAATGAACATTGATAAATTAGTAATGTGATACTTGAGAATTTGCTGGGATATTACCATCATACACGAATTAAATCCACAATTTACACTGATAGCTGGTAGATTATTGATTCCCAAAAATTGGATTATTTATTTGTTAATTGACATTAAAATGAATCATCGAAAACGATAACAACAGCAACAAAAAGAAACTTAGCAGAACACAAATAATTAACTCGGTGATAAGCATGCGAATGTTCTCAGTGGAATACGAATCTCATAAGATCATTACTGGGTTATAACTGAGCTTTGATGAACTGTGGCAAGAGTTGGGAGCGCCGATATGCAATGAACGATGGTCTTTACAGGTTGCGGGCAAGAAGAGTGAATCATTCTCTCTGGTGTCTGGCGTTGAGTCGGTGGCAGTTTACCAGGCAGATACCAGGCGGCTAAGTCGTTCGGGCAGTCTTCCAGTCGTGATGTCGTATGAAGGATCGAATTGTCGACAGGGACGTCGGTTCCTAATGCAGCTCTGAATACTGAGCTATTATCTGAATTGTTACTTGGAGCTAGTTCACATCCATGAACCAAAAATTTGGAGTCCGATAATGGAAATAACGTCACGAACTTTTTAAGTTCGTCACTTCTGAAACAAATGGCGTGAACCAGTTCAGTTTCATTATACAATTGTAGATTGCAGCCCGACCCGGTTGATGGCTACCAGATGAACATCGTTCCTATCCTCTCAGCGAGCGTGATGAGTGAGCGTAACGCTTTGGCCTTGCAATCGGGAGGACGCGGGTTCGAATATCTGTCGACCATCCAATTTCGGTTTTCCACGGTTTCCACAAATCACTGGAGGCGAGTACCGGGGTGGGATCTTTAAAAGGCCATGGAAGAATTCATTCCCGTTCCTCGATCCAGTCCTTTCCTGTCTCTAATGACGTCGACGAGGCGTAAAGTCGTAAAAAAAGGAAATGCCTATCATTTTTCCACCTTCGAAGAAACGTTGTCCCCTCGCGTTGGTATTATCTGCGGTTGATTCCGACCACTGAGTCGTTCTGCCAACAGCTCGATCTTTGATTCCTCATGAAAAATACAAAATGATGAACATTAGTTGGGATATCAAACGGATAGTCTTCATTATTGACTCAAATCGTCCCCTCGTTTTCTATCCCTACTCCCCATTGGGCAATATTTCTCTCATATCCACACATTTCTACGAAAACATCACTTTAATTTCCGAGTCATTCACACGCGCTCTTTCCTAACCAAAATAGTGAAGTCTTTCTCATAAGTAAATTTCCAAATCTCGCTCAGGATCGTCATAAATTGTTCTTGAACACCTGAATCTTAGTTTTAACAATCTTGGTGTCCTAAATATTCCAAGCCAATTGTTAGCTTCTCTACCGTTCACAGGTTTTTCCTCAGGTAAGTGCTTTGAATTAAAAGTGAACTGCAGAGTGGAGTCTGTTATTTAATCTGAAGATTAGTGAATCATTATTATTCGTGCAAAGCAACTGACATTTGATCTTCCGCATGCAAGATATGTGTTTGATCACTAGAGTACGGAATCGTAATTGTGCAAGGATCGATTGACACTTGCTTAATTGTTTGGTAATTATAGTTTGAGAAAAATATTTCCTTGTATATAGTAGATATTTCCGGAGAGTGCCATTCATTCCAACATGTCTACAACCGTTGCTGTAACCTTAAATACATACGCTTACATTTCGTCGAAAACCGGTCTTTTGAGCAATGCTGCCAGCCTCTTGGCTTTGAATATCCGCAGATGGCAGCTACAATTTCCGTAGATTGGGTACAAAAATCCGGAGACTCGCTAACTAAAAGACTAAAACAATAATTATTGAAGAAAGAGTCAAAATTAAGAATATTTTTTATTTCCAGGTCTTTAAAATTCGAAATATAAAACAATATTCTACATTGAAAGTAAGAAATATCTCTGATCCTGTTTTATACATCGTCACTTGCATCGCTGCTACTGCTGTGCCTTCTCTTTTTTTTTTGGGGGGGGGGGGGGACTATACATTATCTATTTTTTTATTGACATTAAATTTATCATATCTTCAGTAACAGGAAATGTTAAATACTACGAACACTTTGACTCTCGGATATTGGTTAATCCTTCTCGGAGGGCACTGCTTTGCAAGCAGTGGCAACGAGCTTGTCATCGTGCATAAAGAGTGCGCCGATAGTTCTGTATTACGGTCTTTTAAGATCTATATAATCTATAATCAAACAAAATATGAGCTTTATTTCAATCGTTGGTTCACGCGAGCGGTTGCAAGGAAACGATTAACAATTCTGTAATGCATTAACACTATACGCTCAAAGTTTAACATCACACCAATATAGGGAAAAATCAACAAATAGTAAAAAATAGCAAAAATCCGTAGATATTTTAACAAAATCCGAAAATCCTAACTTTTTACAAAAATCCGTAGAAATGACAGCACTGCTTTTGAGTGTGTGACAAATTTCTGATGGTTTCTCTTTTTTCTAAAAAAGAAAATAGCAGTAATGGGAAAATTTACTTTCACCTCACTAGTACCTATTAAACAATCTAGTTGCTGCGACTATAATAGGTCAGTACTTGCACTCGCGTATTACACAATTCTCGTCTTTGGGCATTTGTTAGGCGCTGATTTAAATTTCAAAACACCCTTGTATGAACATTTTTACAGGCACACGTTTTCGTATTGTATTTGGGAGTTGATTTTTTCCCCTTTTATTGTCGGCATTAGCACATTAAAGAGACATATAACCGAGAAGTCGGCAGTGCTTTATTTGCTGGCTCATTTCGTCTTTTTAAAAAATACGGCAGAGTGTTTTGGCTTTAGAGCCTATTGTTCATTCAGCTGCGGTGTGCGGTAGTTGCGTATTCATGATTCAGAGTGAAGGATTGATGCAGTTGTCGTCCGTAAATCAACAGCAACTCTTGTTGCCGTAAGTGGGTGGAAGTTGTTGAATCAAACATTGGCAATTGAAATGAATCTCTGCCGGACTTGACGGGCTGAAAGGCATCGGTTTTCCGTCGCATGCCATTCCGTCCTGCAGCTCTGATTGGTGGCATTTCTGTTACACAAACATTTCTCCTGTATGCGTTAGGA
>JARYHS010008074.1:208822018-209073211 GCA_031002005.1 Vandiemenella viatica | reverse complement strand
AAATTTTACTGCAGCCTGCACTTTGATCATCTTTGTTCTTCTTGATCGGTTGATTGTCACTGCCTCTCATGTTTATCTCAATAATACTGTGACTGATTTAAAATCTTTAATCACTTCAGACAGTGTTCTTCCGAAAAGAAAAGGGAGTAGAGAGCGCGGCCATCACTGCATAAGAGTCGGTCTTACCCCCAGGGCGCGCCAATAGATGTTTCATATCAATACATTTTTGGCAGAATGGCATCAGTAGCACCACAATGAAACGTACTTCGTCAATTAAAGAGCAGAACAAACCTGAGTGAACATAATTATGTGTTATTCTGACTCGACTCCATTCTAGTGATCTGATCTGCTGTTATTATTAATAACCTTACAGGGTGTACCGTATGTCGGGTTTGTTTCATAAATTTTGGTGCCCTGCTTCATCTGCGTTGAGAATGCTTCCGTCAAATAACATGGAGTGTTCTTGATTTACATACCGCATATCAGCTCCAGCGGGGGAGGTTCTCAAGTAGTACGTGCAAGTGTTATCGAGGAAACTATGCCAAGACTAGCATGCAACGGGTCCAGATAACCCGTATAAGTTTAAAACGCGGAATCGTGTGGAACATTCCAACAGTAGAGTAGGGTTTATCTAAGTGGAACATGAAGGACAGATAAAAACCTCTTTCATCATGGTCATAAGATAATGAAATGTTGAAAAATGGAGGGAAGGAGCAACTGGAAAAGGGGACGTTCTTAATGTTCGCGTTAGAAATCTATTGTACGTCACCACTGTTTGCAAACAGTAAGTAATAAATCTCTTAACGGGTGGTGAAAACCATAAATATCACACGATATTTTGCTTTGTGTTTATGGCGTGAAACAGGCCGCATTTAAGAACACGTTTCGCAGCCCAGTGCCTGTAATATCGAATGCAGAACAACACGCAACGTTTCTAACGAGATCAAGGCTCGTGCTAGCTTACAGGTGACAGTGTTTGAGAATTAATTTTGCTCGAAAGGGCGGATCGTGAGGAAAAGTATGTTTACTTCTTACTAAGCTACCTGAATGAAAACGCTTTAAGAGTTTTGTTGATAAGTTCGGTAGTGTTATGACATTTAGAACATAATATTTGCTAAATATTTAGATAGTTTTGTCTAATACAATAACATCACCAGTTAAAACGCTACTCACTACAGTTCACACCAAACAGTAAATAAATATTTGATAATCTACTTAAACTAACGCTAATCACAACCAAATTTAGCGTCGGTTGGACACAATGAGAACTCGCATCAACTGAACGGGGTGAAAACTCAAGTCAAATAAGCACTATTGAAACTAGTGACTACTGAGATGGTGAAAACTAGTTGTAGTTGAGTGCCATGAAAATAACATCAACGCAATTCGATGAAAACTAATAGCAACTGAGTACAGCAAAAATCAGTGCTGACTGTGCACGATGAATATTACTGCCAACTCAGCACAATGGAAACCAGTGCCAAATAGTCAACTAAGAATGATGAGAACTAGCGCCGTCTGAACAGAATGAATGTAGGGGCAACCGAGTTTGATGAAAACTAGAACCAACTGAGGATGTTAAAAATTACGGAGTAGATTGGAAAGTAGCGCCAACTAAGCACTAAAAACAGTTTTGTGAACTTCAGCTAACGGTGAATGTTGTATTCTCAAACGCGTCGCATTGATGACGATCAGAAGAAAATGGTGGGAAACCTGAGATCCTTGGAAGAACCTTAACTAGCTCCTCTAACTTTTGTAAAGTACGAGTTTAAGTAAGCAATTTATAACTACTGCTGCATCTCCTGAGTAGAACTTCAAGTCTTAAATTCGCCCATCGTAACCTTACCTTAGCTTTGAGCGTCTTTTTTCCCCATTAACTATTTGCTCTCACGAGGACTGAGTAAAATAACTGTGAATATTATTATAAAATCTGTTTATCCTCCTTCACCTTGAATAAATAGAAAGGAAATGCTGTTTTTTGGTAATCGCATCACTTGCGAACGGCTCTGCCCTCGCATTCGGGAGGACGCGGGTCCAAATCCCCGTCCTGGCATCCAGATTTGGGTTTTTCATGGTTCCTCCAAATCAACCCAGACGAATACTGGGATGCTTCCTTCAAAAGCCATGGCCGAATTCCTTCCCGTTCCTTGTCCCCAGTCCTATCCCGCCTCTAATGATCTCGACGTTAACGAGGCGTAACTGTAAATAAAAATAAAAATAAAAAATAAAAAAAGGGAATGGCTTGACCGATTTAGCTAATTTTTTATTTATTTTAAATGTTCATAATAGTCCAGGTAAGGTTTTTAGAGGACGAAAAATTGGAAAAGTTGGCCGGAAAGTTGGAGAAATCTGAAAGTATTTTTTTCTGTGGACCGATTTAGCTAATTTTATAAATGTTCGTAGTAGTCTGAATAAGGTTTTTAGATAAAGAAAAATTGGGAAGGTTGCCCGAAAAATTGTAACATTCGCTAAAAAACTAAAAGTGCTTTTTCTATGTTTCAATCGATCAAATTTGGTTGTTTTTTAATGTTCGCAATACTGCAAATAAGATTTTTAAAGGAAAAAAAATGGAAAATTTACCGAAAAACTCAGGAAAAGCTGAATATTTTTTTTTTCGATACACCAATTTGGATATTTTTTGCTGTCGTCAATCTTTCGACTGGTTTGATGCAATCCTCCATCTCTTCCTATCCTGTGCTAACCTCTTCATTTCTACATACCTCTTACAATAAACGTCCTCAATTATCTACTTCATATATTCTAATCTCTGTCTTCCTCTACAGTTCTTACCTTCGACTGTTCCCTCTACTAACAAATTAACCAATCCAGCATGTCTCAAAATATGACCTACAGCCTGTCTCTTCTTTCTGTAAGATTCTTCCAAAAACTTCTTTTCTCACCCATCATTTCCAAAACTCGTTCATTTCTTACTTTGCCTGTCCACCTAATTTTCAGCATTCTTCTGTAGCACCACATTTCAAATGCTTCAATTTTCTTTCTTTCCGGTATTCCTAAAGTCCATGTTTAGCTACCGTAAAAAGCTGTGCTCCACACATAGAGTTTTAAAAATTCCTTTCTAATTCCTAGATCAATATTTGAAACTAAAAGGTTTCTCTTTTAGATGAAGGTTTTTTTTGCTAGTGCTATTCTGCTTTCAACATCATTCCTGCCATCGGCTGTAATTTTGCTTCCCAAGTAACAGAACTCACTTACTTCTCCTATTGCATCCGATCCTATTTTTATATTTAATCTACTGGTATTGGTATCATTTCTGCTACATTTCATCACTTTTGTCTTGCTTTGATTTATATTCAGTACAAAATCTTCCTTCAGTATTTTGTTCATGCCATTCTTATATGCTTTATAAAGTATTCTTCTATCTCGATACTTTAGACCTGACTTCTTTAAAATTTTGAACATCTTGTCGCACCTAACTTTATCAAAAGCTTTTTCTAAATCAAAAAATGCCGTAAAAGTATCTTTGTTTTTCTTGATGCGCCCTTCAAGTATTAATCTTAATGACAGAATTGCTTCCATTGTACCGCGATTTTTCCTAATCCCAAACGGATCTTCACCTACTATCCCTTCTACTACTCTTTCCATTCTTCTGTATATTATTCTGGTCAGTAATTTTGAAGCATGTGATATTAGACTAATGATGCGATAATTCTCATATTTGTCGGCTTGTGCTTTCTTTGGAAGTGTGAAGATAATATTTTTATTAAAATCAGATGGAATTTCTCCTGTTTCACAACTTTTGAATAATCTTTCGATTCCTTCCTCTCCTAGGAATTTAAGAAGTTCTGCAGGGATCTCATCAATTCCAACTGCCTTATTTGCTTTCAAGTCATTCAGAGCTTTATTAAAATCTGTCCTCAAAACAGGATCTCCTAAGTCATCAATGTCGACATCGCCTTCCTTTTCCATTACACTATTGTTCAAGTCGTCCCCAACATACAGTTTCTCAATGTATTCCTTCCATCGGTTAGCTCTATCTTCTGAGCTTAAAAGAGGTTTCCCATCGGCAGCTTTAATGTTCATATCTCTTTTCTTCATTTATCCAAAATTCTGCTTGATCTTTCTATATGCAACATTTGCTTTACCTACGACTATTTCCTTTTCTACTTCTTCACATTTTTCTTGTAGCCATTTTTCTTTTGCTATTTTGCATTTCCTATTTATTTGATTTCTAAATTGCCTGTACTGCTCTCTTCCTGTTTCATCCAGAGCATTTTTGTACCTTCTCCTCTGATCCATCAGCTCCAAAATTTCTTCTGTGATCGAAGGTTTTCGGGCAGCTTATTCCTTAAAGGCTAATGTTTCTTTACCAGCTTTCATTATTTCGGTCTTTAATGCATTCCATTCGTCCTCGTTTGACCTCCTTTCGGAGTTACTTCTTAGATCTAAGTCTACTATTTCTGCAAATTTTTCTCTCGTGCTAGATTGTTTGAGTTTATTCACTTCCAGTCTGGTCTGCTTATACTGCATCCTTATTCGCTTAAATGTCACCCTGCACTTCATTATTATCAAATTATGGTCAGGGTCTATGTCTGCTCCTGGGTACGCTTCACAGTCTAGAACTTGATTCCTGAATCTCTGTTTGACCATGATATAATCAAGCTGATATCTGCCTGTATCCCCAGGACGTTTCCAGGTGTATATTTTTGTTGCATGGTTCTTAAACAGTGTGTTTGCCACTAGTAGCTTAAATCTTTTACAAAAATCTAGCAACTTGCTTCCTCGCTCATTTCTTTCTCCTAGACCAAAACTTCCTACAGTATTCCCCTCTTTTCCTTCTCCCACTTCTGCATTCCAATCACTCATGATTATTAGATTTTCCTCCCCCTTCACATATTGGATTAATTCTTCAATTTTAGTGTATATTTTTTCTATTTCTTCGTCATCTTCCTGTGACGTTGGCATATATACTTGTAGTAATGTGATTGGGACGGGCTTAGTTTCTAACCTCATCAAAATAATCCTGTCACTAAACTGTTCATAATAACTCACCCGTTTCCCTACTTTCTTGTTCATTACAAAACCTTCACCAATGACTCCATTGACAGCTTGTGTGCTAATTATCCTGTGTTCCCCAGACCAGAAATCCTTTGCGTCCTTCCATGTAATCTCACTGATCCCAACGACATCTAACTCAAGTTGTTCCATCTACCTTTTTAAGTTTTCTAACCTACCTGCCCTATTCAGACTTCTAAAATTCCACGCTCCAACTCGTAGAATGTTTCTATCCATTCTGATGACTCCTCCCTGAGCAGTCCCCACCCGGAGATCCGATCGGGGGACTATTTTACCCCCGGAATATTTTACCCAGGAAGAAGCCATCATGATATATATAATTTGAGAGGATTACATGTCCTTGGGATACCCTTTGGGTCTTTAATGCAGTGGTTTCCCGTTGCCTTCTGCATCCCCATGCCGTTGAACATTTCTGATTCATCCAACTTTAGGGGCCGTTTCCAACCCCAAGGGCAAGAGGGTGCCCTGAACCGCTCTCCTCTCTTCCGCCCTCCTTTCGGAGGCCGTTGGCAGGCAAGAAATGGGTGACTCCTTATACCGGGAATCTTTCAGTCGCCAGAGCCTCGTCCGTGCAAGCATAGTGCACCATGTGAAGGAGAGGTAGACATTTGGTTGGAAAAGGCTAATATAGTCTCTCCCAAACCCTTACACCCCAATTTGGATATATATTTATTTAAAGTTTGTAATGGTCCGAATAAGGTATTTAGGGAGAGAAAAATTGGAAAAGTTACCGGAAAAATTGTAAAATACGGAAAAACGTAAAGCGCTTTTTTGTATTAGATTTTATCTTTTTTTATGAACTGAGGACCAATACTCAGGATCCGAACGATGGATATACGTAATTCTTTTTTCGTTTTGTTCCTTATGCTCCCGGGATGGAAATAATTCAATTACATGTTTTCTATTTTTTTAAAAAAATTGGAAAATATGGAGAATAAACTGGAAAAACCCATTTCAGCCTAAATTAAAATTACGTTTTTTGTGTTGTTTTGCGATCTTTCGAACAAATGTAGTTATTTTATTTCTTTTCCATTGATGTAAATTGAAGACATGTGCTTGATTATCTCGAATAAAGTATTACCTCAATTAGTCACGACAGCGCCCAATCGTCCGATGCACGACATATTTAATCAAGAGTTGAAACGCGCAATGCAATACGATTGTAATGTATTGAGAATCCCCTCGATTGAATGTTCCACTGCTGAATCGGTAACAAAAATATGCTCATGAAAGTTGTGTTCGATGGAAATACCGGCATTTTCTTCTTGAACACTCTCGATGGAACTGGAAAACATTTTTTTGGTCTCATCGGTTTTCGAAACGATTTGCTTGCAGAATGAAATTGTACTTGCACTTGCTTCATCAGGAATTGCAGCTACGTTGTTGGAAGGCGGTCAAACAGTTCATTCAGCATTCAAGTTGCTGTTGAATATGTAAATCAATGAAACACCAACATGCAACCTTTCGAATGCAATGGACAAAGTTCTGCAGCATTGCAAATTTATCGTTTGGGATGAATGTACGATCGCAAATAAAAAGTCTTTGCATGTTTTAGACCGAATGATACAAGATATACGAAACAATGAAAACCGGTTTGGTGGTGCGATGATCGAAATGTTAGTAAAACATAAAAATAAATTATTTTGTTAACATGAAATTCTTACTCAATTTAATTATGTCTTAAATTTTGGAACAACACCGCGTGGCTCGAAGTCGATCACATCCAAGGCATATTACAAATTTCCACCATTTCAATGGTGTACCGCCGATAGAATTCATCTCTCATGTAAAAATTCTCATTGGCGTAGTTAAAAATTTAGTCCTCAAATTGAATAACCACGAAAACAATCGTTTTTAAAAACAATGATCGTTTAGATATATGTTCTTTTTTCTCATTTTTACTTTTTTCCCACATTTTCAACAGTTTTTCACAAATTTCCAAAACGATAACAAACAAATTAATTGAAATTTAGATAGGATAACGTTTGTCGGGTAAACTAGTAATTAAATAATATATTTACAAAAAAATTGACATACTTTTCTATTAATTTATTAAGGCTGAAAATATTAATGCACATCTTTTCATGTTGTGTTGTACGGTATGTACATACATGTGCAACGACAGCAAATAAATAATAATTACTCCTTACAGTCAAAATTGTGCCTGTTATTACTCACTTACAGAGTTAATACATTTTTTTGATGTGACTTATGTAATCATACTTGATTTTTTATCTAGGTCTTGTTGCAATTGTTGAAAAATTCAAATGCAACCTGTTCAGAACGTTATGTCGGATGAATCCAAACGGATAAAGAAGATTTCGTGAAAATCGATAATTGAAAATGTACTCCAAGTTGTTACTTAATGACAGCCGAAGTTAATATTTTTATACACCACACCATTCAGACAATAATTCTAACAAATTCCATGAAACTACACGTATTATAACTTTGTCTCAAATAATTTTCAGATAACCTTTTGATTCTAATGAAACTACAAGTTTTGTATCTGTAAAGTAAGACACAGAAATCTTGACTATTGTAACTATATCCATTTATTCCTTCAGTTTGAAGATTCTACCCATTACCTCTGTGCTTTTCTTCAAGGATATATATAAACTGGGTATATATATAAACTGGTAATTAACTAAGCAACTGCGGAAACATGGTCTGTAACAACATTGCACATATAAAAGTTTTTTTTGTGAAATAGGAAAATTATATGTATTTATAAATATGTTGTGACTATTAGAATTACGTGCTTAGGAGTTACAGCGTTCATGAATTTACTTGATTTCTGACCAGTTGAGTATTTCATTTCAGATATTGCGCTGCGAATTTAAATTTAATAAATTATACTACTGCCCTTCGCATTCGATTAATTGTTTGATCCGCGGAGAAAAATTCCTCTTCATTACGCGCAATTTGTTGTGCAGCTGTGACAGTGAATGATATCTAGTGATATACTTCAAAATTTGATGGACAGCCACAAACAAGTTTAATCCTCGTGTATTTGGTTAAAAAAAAATATTTAATCCATATGTGAAGTTTGAAGAGAAACAAATGTACACGGAATAATTCTCGCAGCAGCTTCCTTTAATTAATAAACGTTTCTGACTCTGGAACTCCTAATGTTAATTTCTTCAGAGTTAATTATCTGAGTATTATCAGCTTTCAGCATATAACTATTCAATAGTCTTTAGAATTCTTTTGTAAAATACTCCACTTAGATTTATTGTGCACTAATTTTGCAACATTCCCACTTAATTACTTCACATACTTCAATTTTAATGTTCCTTTTATGTGTTTACCCTTCTTCCGTGCCATTTAGTAACGAATTAACAAATTCAGTATTTTACAAGCATTACGATCTCATTATCTACTACTTTTTTGTAAAATTCGTCCATAAATTTTTATTTATTCACTTAAAATTTCCAAAACGTATTCGTTTCTTCCTCTACGGTTCTCTCCACTTTTTTTTCCGGGTCTACTGAATTAACTAAGTTCATAACGATAACGTATTGTTCTCCGTATTGTTGAGTATTCACTACAGCAAAGTTTCTCTTCTGGAATGTGGATTTTTCGTTTGCGCTAAGCTTCATACGTCCTTGCTTCGCAACTCTATTTATGATTACGCACTAGTACCTTAGATTTTCATATTATTCTGTTACCAATAAACTTAATATTACGATCCATATGAGCAAGAGTATAATAGAATTAGTAAGCCTGTAAAAAGTACCCAAGGTGAAAATAAGACCAAGTAGCTAGGGTAAACTTGAAATTATAAATTTTGTTAGGAAACATTTCCTCTTCAATATAAATTAACTATTGGTTTTGGGTTATGTATGACGTAATTACATGTACTTGTTTAATTGCTTTGTATTAATTGCGTTAATTTGTTATTCATCATAAGTCATACCGTTGTAATATCCCTTGTACACGAACAGTCAAAAAATTCCAAATTTTACTATTTTGGCCTCTGTACAATCAAGAACTGGCTATAAAATGTGTCCTACATGTTAATCCTTATTATGTGCAGTTTTGTTAAAATCCGACAATTCGCCTTTACCTGACGCGCGCAGAGACGACAGAAATTTACTGTCTTGGCCTATACTGTATATCATCTGGAACAATGTTACTAATAAGGATAAAGCGTATGATATATGTTGACCGACTATGTGCAGTTTCGTTAAAATCCATTTATTTTTGTATAATGCACAGAAAGACAGAAAAAATTTCAAAATTTAAGCCTCTGTATGGTCCGAAGCTATGTTATAATCTGGATAAATGACATAAGCTATCACTATGTACACTTTCGTTAAAATTCAACTGTTAGGTTTTGCGTGATGCACAGATGGACTAACAGACAAATAAACATTCCAGAGTTTACGGTTTTAATATCTACGCGTAGTGCACATTGCAATTATAATTTTTGATATAAAGTTTGTGTACAGACTCAACTTTTCCACAATTCCATTGTATGGTATAGATAGTTTCTACACGAATAGTCGCCAGCCAAGATCTAATGGATTGTTGTTTTATCTCTGTAATATTCTATCCAAAAACGAATGTAGCATAAAATTAATTTAGGTAACATTCATTTTCCAGAGCACCCTTTGTATCCGAATGCAGTCGTTCCTCATTGCATTCAGGTATCCGTGTTTTTGATGATTTCTGCTTCATCCGTTTATAGACGAGTGGTCTAGTGGCTCATTGGCTATGGTATCTGACTGGAGATCGAAATGTAAACGGTTCGAGTCCCTGTCGCGGTGTGGATTTTCAGAGGCCCTTATCTCGAATTTCACCTCTGGCACAGCTTGTTGTGTAAAGTACGCCAGAACGCTTCCGTGGCTTGGATTCAACGTTAATCTGGAGGTCCCCTTTACCCGATGAGATTACCGGATACGTTGGGTAAGGAGGAAATGAACTGGCCGTCCTATCTGTGATAGCAGGCTTAGTGCGTATACTTCCTTCCGGAGGGTCAAACCAACCTTCGGGTTGAAGACCACACTTAGCTTAGCCGTCCTTAGCGGTCCTTTACACCGTCTAGATCTAGCTTCTTCTCTTGCACCTTTTTAGGAAATTCGATGGAAACATTTGATGATTCCTGGCAACGGGCGACGTTTGTGGCAACAGTGTTTGCCCACTGAAGGTTAGTTGACATTTGTAACTGTCTGTAAAATATTTTCTTTTATTGAAGTGTTTTGATACTAGCCCACCAATCTACTTAAAGAAACTTCACCGGTCTATCAGGAAAAGAGGACTTCACATAATACACCAGGTTATTTGTTATGCCTGCCGGGTCATCCTGTGAAACGCTCTAGGATTATACTCGTAGTTGGTCCTTTCATCCTCTCTCTTGTGACTACGTCTAATCTACTTAGCTTGCGCGTACTTTAAAACTTCTGTAGATTGAATTTGAATCTAACATTTTTCAACTTCAGCTGCCCTCCTCGAATTCTCTGTTCAACTACTTTAGAATCTTGGTCTCCACTGGGATTTTTACGGAATTAAAAACTGACCTACAGCTCTGGCTAAGCTTTAATTTGATATGTGAAGTGTGCAGGAACGCTTCGTGGTTCGGATTCATCTTAAAACTGAACGTCCCCCTTACCTTGTAGGATTACCTGGTTATGTTAGGGTAGCTACGACAGAGTCGCATACGCGGCAAATCGAAACTCTGTTAGCCAGCGGCCGAACTACTTTTGGGGGTCTCCCGGCCAATAATGCCATACATATTTTTTTTGAAGTGAATGAAGGTGATGTTTGGACGGGGTACATCTATGAGATCGCGACTTCCCGACTCCGACTTGTGATGAAGTGTTGCGCTGATGATATACTCGTTGTACGCTTTTTGGATGAGTAAAATCTTAGCATGTTGGTGACGCGAAGTCATATCAGCAGTATATCAGCAGCTATAAGTATGACGCGTTGCGCTTAAACAGCAGTGAACGTACAGATTATACTTGCATCTAATATAAAAAATAATATGTTTTTTTCCCCCCAATGTTCTTTATAGAAACACGCAATTTTTATCCGATTTTATTGGAACTTTGCATACGTGTAATCTAAAACAAATGGAAAAATACTCTTTATATTTTATTTGCAAACCTCCTCTCCTCCTTTCCCCCACCCCCTCACTTAATTTATGTCAACATTGTTCATACGTACGCGCAGTTTTTATCGGATTTTGATAGTACTTAGCACACGCACACTTCAAAACAAGGCGGTCTGCTACCTTAGAGGCTAAGGCGCTTACTCCAGAAAATTTCTCTCTCCTGTCACAGGTTCAAATTCTGTCGTGAGCCGGAATTTTTGGGAGTTGTATTTGATTATATGAGCTACGTCAGGAAGTTCCGTTCTTCTTATTCCACTTTTTTTTTTTTTTTTGGCTTTCGGCGACTAAGCCATTCAGCCAGCTCAATGTGTTTACGATATTTCTTCATGTGAATTACTTTCTCCAGTACGTTTTATGACTCCTAAGTATAGACACCACAGGACGGACAGGATATTCACAGACACAACACTTAACATCCATGCCCGCGGCCGGATTCGAACCGGCGACCTTCGGCACGCGGGGCTAGCCCCTACGCTACCGAGGCCGGCTTATTCCACTTTAAATTGTAGGCTCTTGAGGAAAGGAATTGGCCTTCCTGCCTTTGACACAATAGCTTGGTGCATCTCCTTCGGGACGATTTGACCAACCTTCGGGTTGTGGGCAAAGTTAGATTTTTAGTCTTTGAGGTGGAAACTTATGTAGACGCGTTGGGTGATTTTTGGATGGGTAAAATGTTGTGAGTTCGCGTCACCGCATGCTAATGTTAACAGTATATCTGATGCGGTCTGGTGGTTCAGTGGTCAAAGTATCTGATTGGGGAACGAAAGATCAACGGTTCGAATTCCTATCTCGGAGGGGGGGGGGGTTTATAGACTCTTAATCCGACCTTCACCTCTGGCACAGCTTGCTGTGTAATGTGAAGTACGCCAGAACACTTCCGCGGTTCTGACTCTACGCTAAAGTGCAGATCGCTTGTACCAGGTAGCAATACCGGGTATGGTTAAGGAGGATAAGATTGGGGCGGAATGCGCAGCCAATAGACACCCTGTCACCAGGTTATTACACGATACGGAACAATTACTATTTCTGTAGATATAAGCATGACATGTTGCACGTGTGATATTCATAGTTGTATGTTTCCACTTCTTTCGGCAATCACCAATGACTGCCAGTTGCATGTTTTTTTCTTAACTGACTTCAACAAACCAGCCTCAAATCTCTTAATACTTTATCTGCTCTCTATCTGGCCTGCATCGCCTCTGCTGACAAAAGTATGCTATTTTTCAGATTTTCTATAACATCTGGGTTCCCTATTTCGAGCCGTAATACAGCAAAGCGTGGGTTTTGTCGGAGTGGAGTTCCGTTGGACTTCACCGGCTGTGTTATCTAATCGTGGCACTCGATCAAGTACACAAAATGTTCTCTTTCAAGCGACTCAGATTTCACAACAGTAAATATTTAAATAATTTAATAGGCACAACAAAATTTTAATTATCTGATGTTACATACCCAGGATGAAAAGTATATATTTTAGTGGACAAACAAGTTTAGGATCATTTCGGATCTGTGGCAGATGCGATAAAACGAGGTCAATTAAATTAAATTAAATTAAATTGCAATGGAGCGCATGTTCCGGTGGCAATTTCCTTAAACACCCATCTTCCCCTTTTTCTGCGTCCACCTACATTAACCCTTTACAAATTTTAACTTTAAATACTTTTAACGTTTTTGACAAATTATTCATGATTTCTCTTGGTGACTTATTCCAATCCCTGACACCCTTACCTAAAAAAGAGACGCTTCCTACACCCTTGTGCCTGAAATCGAGTTCCAGCTTGTGGTCGTGGTCATCTTTTCCCTTCCATGCATTACTTTCAATTTTTACACCAATATCTTTCCATGCCTCATCACCAATGTACGTCCTGTACACTCCCATGACCCTCTTCACCCTCCTTCTGTCTTCCAGTGAGTCCCGTTCCAGCTCTTTTATCATATCTGTTACTGATTGCGTCCTGCGATAATTTCCAGAAACAAATCTTTCAGCCCATCTTTGCATCTTCTCGAACTCCTGTATTTGATACTCAAAATGTGGGTCCCATACTACACTACGGTATTCAAGCAATGGTCTGACCAGTGTTTTGTAACCCAATTCCTTTACTTCTCTCGTACATCCCCTCATCACCCTCTCCAACAAATGCAGGATTTTGAAACCTTTTCCTGCTACCTGTCCAATGTGACCTGCCCAGTTAAGCTTGTTATCAAATGTAATGCCAAGATATTTACATTTCAAGTCTTCAATAAGCAATTCTTTCCTCACCTTATAATCATAATAAACCTTTAGTTTTTTATTTGTGTATCTAATAAGCTGACTATTGTTTGCATTTATCTTCATCCCATGTTTACCAACCAACTAGATATCCTGTCCAGATCACCCTGCAACTGTTTAAAACCTCAACCGTTTTGATCCTTTTATATAGCATTATGTCATCTGCAAACAATCTAATTTCTGATAGTAAACAATCAATTAGAATAATAAATAGCAATGGCCCCAATACGCTACCCTGTGGCACTCCCATTTTTACTTCCACTTCTTTTGATACCGCATTTCCTACCCTAACTTTATGTTTTCTACCTTTCAAAAATTCTTTTATCCAGCAAATAACTTTCTGATCCACTCCAATAGATTTTACTTTATTTACTACCATTTTGTGGCTCACTCTGTCAAAAGCCTTTGAAAGATCTAGTGCTACACTATCAATTTGACCTCTCTTGTTCATTTCATCCGAAATATCTTGCATATTTCCCACCAACTGAGATTCACATGAATATCCTTGCCTAAAGCCATGTTGCCTACTTGAAAACCACTTACGCTCCTTACATATATTTCTGATGTGGTTGTATATCAATCTCTCCATTGATTTAACTACCACTGACGTCAAGCTAATTGGCCTATAACTTTCAACTCTGTTTCTCACCCTTCCTTTATGTAGCGGCACTACTATCGCACTTTTCCAATCCACCTATAACTAACAAATTTTAAGCGACCTCTGAACGTATGATGGTGGATACTGAGAGCATATAAATCAAGTGTTAACTACTGATCTGCCTCCTCCGGGGTGAAATACAGAAACGAAAAAATAAAACTATTGTTTTTTTTTTTAAAGTGGTATTTGTTTTTTTTTTTGGGCGCTGGTTGTGAACACGCATCGAGTGTGGGGCGGGGCCAATAGGGCGGCCGCGGCGGGCTGATGCCGCAAGTTGGCGGCGCGCAGTGTTTTATGTGGCCTGACCGACCCCACAAAGCCGCCGCCGCGCTGCCCGATATTTCACTGGGCTGCTGCGCCAGGCCCTGCCCTGCGGTCGCGGCCTCTTACAGCGATACTCCAAACACTTCCATAATCACACAGCTTCAGATGCCAGATAAAGCTACAACGGTGCGCGCGGCACATCTGCTACGTTGAGGAATTTCGTTCGTTGCCACTTTGCCACTTTGAATGGAGAATATTCTGATGTCCCACTTTACATTTAACCCTACGCATCCCGATATAAATAAATAGTAAGATCTCGAATTAATATCTTACACTTCCTCTCTGACATTAGTTGGTGAAAATCTGGTATGATAAATTATTTTCTGAAAAGCTGGTTTTGTAGGCTCTATAATAGTTTTCTATGGCTACATCTTTAATTGAGTCAAAATAATGGGTTTAATGTCAAGGCAGGTGAATAATCAGTTTTCTTGGCGACTTACTGTGAATTGTGGCAGTACTCATTGAAATATTTATAGTCAAGTATGACACTTTAGAGACATTTTATGCTTAGTATCCATGGACGATTTCAGCTAGATATTTCTTACAGCCTGTGTGAAATTTATCAAACGAACCACGTAGTATCTTATATAAGAACGAAGTCTTTCTCGGCGTTGAGAATGTATGAAATGCTCTCGGGTGACTAGCCTAGTCAATAATGCGTTGTCACGCCATATTTCGGCAGGTAAATTCATTCACCAGAAGATGGCGACAATGAATTTAGCTACCGAAATATGGTGTGACAACGCATTCTTGACTAGGCTAGTCACCCGAGAGCATTTCATACATGTAGTATGTGATTGACAGAAACTAACCTCATTGCTCTTACTAGGTGGTGTGCAAAGTTTTCTGTAGTACTCAATTGAATGGTTTGTTTTGTCAAGTAGATTAATAGTAAATAACTTGAGTTTCTTACGATTAAACCTTCTAGTCTGACGTTGACCGCATAACTGCGACAACAGTCATTGTTGCCAAACACATGTTAACATGTTAAACTTGTGTTACAGTGCCTTGTAACCTCGATCGTATTCCTATATAATACTATTAAATATATTTTCTCCATGGAATATTTTTCAATGAGTAGCATCTTCAATAAATATTCAAATGTATAGTTCTATAGCCACTGAATGCTGTTTTCCATTAACAGGACTCATATGTCAATTGAAACTATAAAATTCATCATCAGAATTGTGAAATAAATAGTAAAAGATTCTATTTACAATCTTTTTTTTCGGAATTGAATATTCCTGTCGTAGGAAATATGTATCTACAGATTACATGAAAATATATTTAAAAAAAAAGTTTTTACTGATGGGACAAACAAAGTCAAGATTTTATACAAGTCAAGGATAGATATGTAATAAGCAGACATTTTAGATTTGAAATAAGAACTTCTTTGAAAATATTCTTGTTTGGGATAGCACTTATTTTTTGGCGGCGCACCAAGAATTGATGACAGTATTCGAGGGAGACCAGATCGCGGACCTCTCTAACTCGAGAAGCATTTTCAGTTTTCTCCACACAGAAGGGAATTTGATGCTGCAGAGAAGTCTGAACACGATTTTAAGGGTAATAGATGCGTCCTGAGACGAGATGCTACGTCCCATCGTTGTTTGCGTCTCATTGCTTCGTGACGGCAAACGGACGACTCTGATAATGCGTTCCTTTGATGCGGCGTATCGTCAGCTGTCTGGCACCGAAGTAAATTTCCTTTCGATGATGCAGATTTCGAAGTATTTGTTCTGTAATAGTGCAAAGGAGGAACATATTTGTCGAATCAGAATACACTTTTGGCGTTCCTGTTCTTAGTACTAGAGCTGTAACCTCACCTTTCAAGAACATTGTGTAGATTTGATTAGCTATTGTACCCGTTATATGTTATTCTAGTGCAATGAAATTATCAGACACAAAAATGACCGATCAAATTGGATAAATAAGGAAACTAAATGAACTTCCTGAATGTTTTCAAAGGCAAAACGCTTTTTTTCTCGAAAATAAATAATAAAATAAAAAAATCTGAGACTTGAATTGATTCTGAACTTTGATTGAATCTAAATCATTGCAGACGTTACACTGGACACCCGAACTCTGCTTACCTGAATTGAATCCCAGTGGTTAAGAGTTCTTTCACTATCCGATACTTTGTCAGCACGATGGTATTGTTGATGGTAAAAATTTCCTATCTACGATTCCCATGGCTTTGGTTAAATTACAAAATTGTTTGCGTTGCTTCTGAAGTAAGGGTGAGCCTCGCGTGTGATGGGAAGCCTGAGGGAATAGTTTGTGTTTTCTAGGATAGTTGGCCTCATGTTTCTGACCAAGTTTTCTACCTGTCGCGTTTTTCATCCTGATACACAATATGTTACATCTAATGCTCACACGCCGTATGCACAGTGAGAGTAGACCACAGAGGAAATTACCACCCTGTCTATGTAGTCTGTATCACTATTAATACTGGAGTTATGAAGTGACGTTAGAAAATAACACGTATATAAATCTTGATTCAAGAATATGATCGATTCAGCTAATGTGTTTCAAAAGAATTTCAAATTTTGGTATTTCCAATTTTCTTATTCCACTAACTGTCCTCACCATAGAATGCTTTAATTTCCTGTACTAAATGTGCTGCTGACATAAATACAATTAGGCTGAGATAGTAACATTGGTGTCAACCAGCGTCAAGTACTATCGGCTCAGTATTCTCTTAGTCACACTGTGAACCACTAAATATTCAAAGTTGGATACTTCTCTTGCTGGCCAGCAAGTATAAAAAACTTTAAAAAAATTTAAAGCCAAAAGATGTGCTGAAGAGGTCCTGCTTCCTAACAAGGACAAAGCCTTATGATAATTATGAGTGATTTGATGTATGCTAATTTATAACGTACTGCAAGTAATGAGTTATTTAATCGGTAAATCGTCAGAGTTGATTCAGGAGGTGAACATTTGTTAGTAAATAAGTTTACATGTGAAGTGAAAACGTACAGTAGGCTACCATGCTCAAAGTATAAAGAACTCTGATGATCAAGGCAATAATTAAGACCTTAGCGATACCACTGAGTGCTGCAAATATCACATTACGTGTTCTCTGGAGTTTATTGTATATGCGGGTAGTGATTGTGTGGTTTAGATGGTAGGGGTTTATGTTGCATGTTACACGCGATTGATAATTTTGCAAGGCAAGATATTGCGCTTCCGTATTTTCGCTGTTCTACATTTTAGCATTGAAATTGCAGTAACTGTGATGGAAGGGCGTGTGTGATATCCCTTAACGATGTTTTAGGCCAAGTCTATTGCAGTTGCTGCAGCGAATTTTAGAAAATATTATACTATACGTGTGACCTTTAATTTATGACCAGCAGCTTTGAGAAGTATATCACTCTCTTTATTTAGTTGTTGATAAATAAATTGTTTTACATTATATATACCAAACACTGTTATTCGTAAACGACTACATCGTTGTGGATGGAAATGAGGAATATTCAAGCAGCTGTATGCTACCCAAGCTGCATGAAAAATATACGAAGATGCTATAATAATAACAAAGAAGACTGTGGAGAATATGAGAGTTGTTGATAATGTTAGAGAAGACTTTGATATTGAAAGTTATTTGATACAAAATAGCTAATACCGATTTAAAATAATCAGGATTGACTTTTTTCAGCTAATAATAGAGGCACAGAGCTTGAAGTTACTCGCAGTAATATACGCAGATAATTAATGATAACTGTCGGTATTACTCCCCACTAGAATTATCAATTTTTCAATTCTGATGATAAGGCAGCGTTAAAATGGAAGATCTTGAGAAGCATTTTATAATTATTGAAGAAATCCGTTCAAGATTCACATCGCGCTTTTCACCGGAAACAGTAAAGCCACAAGAAATGAATAATTCTCTTCATTTTACATTGTTTTAATAAGTCTGTGTAAGGGTAAATGAAATAAAGTAAGGTTGCAGTAATATTACACCAGGTTATAACAAATGAATTCGGTCCATGGAAATGGGCAATTTGGCAACTCAGTATAATTTTATGGAGTGATATAATCACAAACAAAACCAAAACAACTATTTACAGAACTGTTGTAGAAAGCGTATTTGTGGGCTGTAGATTCGGGAAACAAGTGAAAAAAGTATGGAAATGTGGATATGGAAATTTGGCGAAGAATTTGAGGTACTTCGAGACTGGCCAAACTAGGCAAATCGTACAAGTAAGGGGTGAAGGATCAAGGAAGAGGCAGACGTGGTATGGCACCTTCGGCGGATGGGCGGTAATAGATTGCCAAAGAAGATTTATGCATGAACACCACTTGAATGAAGGACACGTTGCAGACCTCCAAGCTGATAGAAGAATGATGAGTAAGAGGCAATGGTCTTCAATGTATTATAGGAAGGAGACTGGATGCAACGAGAGAAAGTTTAGAACGGTTAGATGCCTCTCCATCTCCATTTTTTGGCTATGGTAAACTTATGATATGTTTTGAAACGACTCATTTCATTTAACTGCAGTTGCTGGAAACGTTTATTCAAAATAATATCTAACATGAGTCGAACGGAATCTCTGAATACTTGTTTTGTTAATGGGAGCTAAATACGAAATATTTAGGACACCATTTTAGAAACATCGTTTATAAGATTTCCATGGCGGTTGGTTTCAGGACTTATTAGTCTTTTAGCAGTTTCTTCTAATTCTTATTTCAGAATTACACATTCAAGAGAAATAATGCATTGCGTATGAAACAATTCTATCACTATTGTGAGTCAGTATTCTAAGTTTGATGTTTTGATGGCATAGGCACATGTCCATAAAGGGAATGAATTATGTGGTACATCACCGCGATAGTAAAATATATTTTGGACTAAAATAAGACCTTAACTGATTCTATAAGTGGTCTGAATAAATTTATATATGCTTTCAAAATTACAAAGTACTGTTTGAGAAACCCTGTACAGAACTGCAGAAACTATGTTTTGTTATACCTAAATCATAAATTATTTAGTAATACAGTAAAAGTCCGGTTATCCGAGTTCCGATTATCTGAGCCGCCGGGTTACCCGAGGCAAATTTTTGAAATATGATAGGGAGCTTTTATGAAGATATGGAATATTTTTCCAACTAGAGTGTGGCGTTGGCGCTATACTTCGCTAAGAAGAGAAACAAAATTATGACACAGAAGACATTTAAAGACTTTTTTGGCAAGTAATCGTAATTAATGTATAAAAAACAACTTTATTGCTTCACAAATTAGTTTTACACAATAAATAAATTGTATTATTTCAGTTTCAATACGTTTTTTGATTCATTGTAACCTCTTTCATTGACCTCCGGTTATCCGAGTTTTTCGTTATCCGAGGTGGTCCCGGTACCGTTTACCTCGGATAATCGGACTTCTACTGTTTAAATAAAACACTGTTTGCTGTCTTCTTGAATGAGACTAAATATTATTCACTCCTAAGCAACGCGGTGCATTACTGATCAGTGGAATGAAGGGGGAAAATGATGCATTACAATAGAAAATATTGAAAAACGTATTACGCATTAGAGGGAAAACGGAAATGGACAATCATGTAGAAATTCATTGATTATCGAGTAACATTCGTGCCGTAGAAATACTTGGATGAAACTGATCCCAGTCGGACACGAGTGCGTATAAACATAGCCCCCGTAGTACCCCGACGTACGCAACTCTGTGTCTGAGTGGAAATGGGTCCACGGCGGCATAAATTCTGTTTGACAGCGGACGTTATTACATCCTGCTCTCAGCCACTGTCAGTTGCTGTTACCCCGCGATAGCTACGGGAGTGCTCAGCACGAGTTTGTGTCTGAACGCGATTTTGGATGGATGATGGCGGTACATTCTCCCCTTCACACAATTACCAGACCGTCAATTCTTAAGAATCTCGACAGAATTGCCATGGAGATTCACGGCATATTTCATCTGAACGTATCGAAGCTGGTGAAAAATTATTAACCTTCATGGAGTTCGAGCAGAAACAAACGCCTTAACCAACACACACAGATTTCTTTCTCTCTATTTCGCCCTCTCTTCCTTTGCCCCTGTATTATCTCTCTGTTTCTCTTTCTCACATACCAATAACAGTTTCACGGTGGTGTAAAATGTAAGAATGAAATTTTAGACAGCTAAAATGTATATGTAGTCCCTGTTAGCGGCCCGAGTGACTGGTGATTTGTAACAGAGCAAGTTGAGAGAGAACACGGCATGTTTGGCTCCATTAGAGCTGCTCTGCTTGGCCGCAAGTAGTGCAGCTGGGCTGGTTGGTTTTTGCCGGTCGACTCGACTTGAGCCTCTGAACAGACTGGAGGAACGCGGAGCAGCAACCGCTGCATTAAGTCGGCCCAAGTTAATATAATAGACGTGGGCGCGCCACTTGTAACAATGACGTGTTGAGCGGCCGCCATTAAAACTTGTTCGAGATTAATGACTCCACTTTGAGGGGTAACAAGCGACCTCGGAGCAGCGAGCAGATCAATGGCGTGTCGGCAACTACTCACCCAGCCGTCACGAGAGAACGCGCCAAGACAGGCGATCTAGTATAGTACACTGCGAAGGCGTTGTACAATGAAAACTTCCACCTAGCTGCCCGATTCGGCTCTGAATACGAATTTCTCCACCTAGCCCTCTTATACCGCCAACTGTCATCAGATTCTTTTCTTCTTTTCTGAACACCCTTCTTCATCTCTTTTAACCATCTATTCCTTACACTTTCTCTGCCTAGTTTACATCGTATCTTCATTTCACGTATATTTGTTGATATATATCATCTCGCTTCAGGAGTCTATGCAGTTTTAGCTTTGCCGCCTCTATCATGTTCTGCAAGTATTCAGTTTCTATGCCTCTGAACTAGGGATGTAACGGAGCTCCGTATCCGCGGAACTTTCGCTTGAAATCCTACCTCCGCTTTGGCATCCGCAATTTTTAATGCGGATGAATACCGAAGGTTTTGTTTATATTGCAATATATATTATTCTTTTCTCTTTATACGAGATTCGGCCCATCGTCACCTAGCTAATAACAACGTGGTTGTTTTTTCCTTACGATCCTGTAATAACAGTAACAATGAACTGAACGGTGTTATTACTAAAGCGACGAATTTACTAGTTTGAACTTGCAAGTTAAGTAAAGCAGCCAACTTTTAGGACATTCGTGTGGAACTACCGTAGGATGTGCTTACCCATTCACACTACTAGAAGGAGTACAACAAAATGTTCCAAGCAGTCCTTTCCACTCGCACTTCTTAGCTACTCAACAGTGTTCTTATCGCACACTCGTAGGATGTTTCCTCCATCTAACACCATAGCTTACTGGACGGCAAGGATCCGTGGTGGTTGTCTAGGACTCCAACAGCGTCCAACTCGTCGTACACGTAGTCCTTTAACACCTTTGACGGTCCGTTAATGGTCCTTTATCGATTTTTTTAAACTGTTTAACGTCTCTTAACAGCGAGGTCTTTAGAGACGGGAAAGGATGGGGGGTAAGGAATGGGAAGGAATTCGGCCATGGCCTTTGGAAGGAAGCATCCCGGCATTTGCCTGGAGTGATTTGGGAAACCATGGAAAACCCAAATCTGGATGCCCGGAAGGGGATTCGAACCGCCGTCCTCCAGAATGCGAGGCCAGAAAGCTAACCGTTACTCCACCACCCTCGGTTTATCAAAAACAGGATCATCGTAGGTCGTACAAGTTGTATTGTGAATTGGCCACTATAGCGGTGGAAAGGCGGGTGGCGAGCACGGAGATCTGCGGTGGCGGGGCCTCGTGCTTGACGCTTGAATTAGTCGACCCGCGAATTACGCAAAGTTCATATGACAAAGATTGTTTTAGACGCGTGCATAGTTGTGTAAATAATTTAATTCACTTGTGTGTGTTTGTTGTTGAAAGACGAGGCAGTAAATAAATAAATATGGCAATAATATACGGATATGGAATTTACTTATGAACAATGAGTGTAGAATTTGGCATAAAATATACTTACTGTATTTTGATTTTACGTTTATTTTTGATAAATTATTAAAATCTAAATAATTATAAATTTAGTCCACCTCCGCATCCGCATCCGTGGATGTCAAGCACTGAACATCCACATCCTCATCCGCAAAGATGACGTCCATTACAAACCTGATCTGAACGCATCCCTTCCATTCCCCTTATTTCTGGGGAATTTAATTAGGTTTTACATATTTCACCAACATTCTGTTTTTTCACTGTTCATTTTTCAGAATCTTTAAGTAAATACAGAAATATAATAGTCTACTCCAAAAGATTATTGCTACAGTTATATTACATTTACTGTATAATTGGATACAAATAAATCGTTCTTGTGTTACGTAGTTACAAAGCAATACTGTGTCCTTATACTATCGCAGAAGCAAATATTTTTTTTAGAACAATGTGAAAAACAAAGATTTTACCGTACGAGTATCGGCTTAGCTTTTCTAGCGTGGTTAAATATTTATTCTACCCACAGATAGATATAGCATTTGTTCCTGGACACATGCTTACTGTTTTTAAATTGATGTACTTAGGGCAGCCAGACAGGTTCTGTATGATTTATGGTCAGGAGAGTTTTACTTGTCTTTGTTTACATACGGTCATTTATAGTGAAGTTAGTTAATGTTACATTTAGCATTGTGAGTGAGAACCTCTTTTCTTTAACTTATACCAGGTTCCGCTGATGTCAGCCAGGTATCATCAGTCTCTTCATAATGTTCGAACAAGTAATCCATCATAGATTACTGAATACATTGTGTTCTCTCTTAGGACAGAACTCAAAACATTACCATATGGCATAACGTGGAGCTACTGGTTTCGGAAAAAAATATTGGATTAATGCGTTCCTAAGATCAACGTTTTGTCATACACCCCGGCAGTTATGTGTAGTGCCGTACTTTGCAGTTATTATATACAGCTTATATGTTAGACCAGGCAATTCGTAGTACGTGAGTATTAATCTTCTCTATCGCGATATAATTTTGGTGGTCTGTCCTGGGTAGTTGTGAGAATGGTTTAGCGTTACTCTTAACATCCTCTTGCCCTCTCCTTCTTCATTTCGACAATTAAATTGTGAGTAATCTTCCCCTAAAAATAAAACCCACTGAAGAAATCAGTCCTTTTAAAAATGCTTTGAGAAAGGATTACTTCTCCTAGCGTTAGCTGCCTATCCTCTCCTTGCACGTTTCACGTACACATAGCCTTCACTCGTATTTTACATTCTACTTCAGCCTACACTAGTGATTTTCGTGCAACTTACCAACTGATTCACCAATTACACATTAATAGTATTAAAATATTACTTAGGATTTTAGTTATTAACGTAAGTAAAGTGTGAAATAAGTATTTTTAGTTGTTAATTTATTTAAAATGTAAAGTGAATGCCGACGGTAATGTTTCCAGGCTAAATAAACGTTTAAACAAATAATTTCTCCCTGTCTTGTGACCATCTTTTCATATCCATTTACCTTTCACAGTCTTCGCTACTAATTATTCACTTGGTCGTCTCCTCCAGATCCTTTAACTATATCCTCTATCATCAACCACTTTCGAACATCTCATATGCGATCCAAATTCGTATCGGCACTTTTCGTAATTTTCTAATATATTTATTTCGCACCATCAATGCAGTTAAATTTCATTTTTTTTTAAATCACTCTATTTAAATGTTTTTATTTCTCTTGCTACCGAGTTTATTAATTTCAAAATATCTTTTGCGCTAAGTTATTATCTCCTAACGTACAAGTAAGAATTTTCCAATAGTACATAATGCAAATGGTTTTCTTTGCTACTTCTAAACTACGTTTTACATGTTCCTGCATTCCTCCGTCTCTTTTTATTTCTCTTGTCTTCACTCATACATAGCAAAAAATTGAAGTAATTAAATGATCGTCAAAATGATGACATATAGGGCTGTGTACTTGTCTTTGTTCTGATTTGTTAAGGTATACCCGCGCCTCATCTGAACGAAAAAATTCAAATATTGTTTCGTTCCTCTGCAAGGGGTGTTCATATCCATGCACTGTCAACCAAAGGGACGGCAAAATTTTTATGTTTTTAACTTCTGCTGATTGTGACAGAAGGACGATATTATTAATTTTCATAATATTTTTCAAGCCTCCCGTCGCTTACACAATATTTTCAAACGATTTGGAGTTTATTTCTGAAACTTACTTTTAGATCATGGCAAACTAGTCAATTGAGGGTTTTAAGTGTAGACGTGTTAATGTTCTGCCATACAACAGCCACAAGTTACCTCATGCCTATTGTGGCAGTGTTTGGGAGATATTGGAAGAAAGTTATATCTTTTGATATGATGGGGAATTAAAAAAAGGATTCCAAAGCTCACTAAATTACAGGAAACAAAAACATGATCTCGTTTAGAGGTAATCTGTAATGTATCTGGTTTTGTTGGCATAGTTGTAGCACTATAATGAAGTATGAGTATGAAGTATGTTCTTTAGTAACAGGGAAATACTGTGTACACAATATTTTCTCTCTGCATTTGACCCATCTCAAATATTATTAATCACTACCGTCAAAAAACGATGGTTGAACGTAGTGTTCTGGCAAGCAATTTCTTCGCAGTTGCCTATTATTATTATTGATTTTTATTTGGCTTTAAGCGCCTAGGCACTATACAACCATCATCCATTTGTACATACATATATAAACATTTTACATTTAGGTAAGAGAGCAAGACTTGACATGATTAGTAAAATATAAACGATATAACTAGGTAAACTGATTAATCAGAAAGGAACATTTTTGTTTATCCCCTAAAGGGGTTTGACACATTATGTTTAAATACAATTGCTCATACATAATTAAACACATAATTAAAACACATAATTAAAAACATAATATAAACGATATAACTAGGTAAACTGATTAATCAGAAAGGAACATTTTTGTTTATCCCCTAAAGGGGTTTGACACATTATGTTTAAATACAATTGCTCACACATAATTAAACACATAATTAAAACACATAATTAAACACATAATATATACGATATAACTAGGTAAACTGATTAATCAGAAAGGAACATTTTTGTTTATCACATTATGTTTAAATACAATTGCTCACACATAATTACCAATGATACAGTGAAATATACAGATATATAAATTATTGTTAGTTCCTTATAGTTGTTGTTGTTTTTTTTTTTTTGTTGACATTACAATGGTTAAAATCCTTACAATTAACTAGTTTTTCACATCTAAATTTTTATATTAGTTGACTTTACAAATTTACTTAGCAACTTGTATACGGTCACGTTGTTACCGTGTAATAGACAGCTAATGCTTGTTGGGAGAGGTATTCCATAGTTGACGAGTTGTTTTATAAATCTTTGTCGATGTTGTTTATATTTAGGGCATGAAAACACTATGTGATTAATATCCCCTATTTCTGCTCTATCGCAATCACAAATATCAGTATTTAGGATGTGTATCCGATGTAAATGCTGGGGGAATATACCATGGTTAAAGCGCATTCTAATTATAGTGGAAATGACGCCTCTATGATCCGGAAAGTTGAGGAACCATGGGCGGGATGGTATTCGGGGTTGAATCGATCCATAATGATGTCCCTTCCTGCTTTTGCTGGAGTCCCATTCAGTTTGCCATTTGTTCAGAGCCTTTGTTTTTATTTTGAAGAGGTAGTCAGTGTACGGAAGCTGGATATCTAAGGTGTCTCCTATTCTAGCGGCTGTCTTTGCCATTTGATCCACTGTTTCGTTATCCGGAACCCCTGCATGTGCTTTTAGCCAAAGGAAGTTTATGGATTTATTTCTTCTGGACAATTCTAGATATGTCTCCACAATCTTAACTATAAATTGATTGGTTTTCTTGCCCAAAAATTTTCTTTGGATGGAGTTCAGTACGCTAAGCGAGTCAGAGATTATTAAAAAACTCGTCTCAGTCAATGTACAAGCTGTGCTCAAGTGCTCTTAATATAGCGATGGCTTCTGCCGTATAAATTGATGTATTTGATGGTAATTTATACTTTTCTTGATACTTGGTCCTCGGGCAATAAAAGGCGCAGCCTACTCCATCCCCTGAGTCTATTTTGGATCCGTCCGTATATATAAAAACGAATAATTCCAATTGTCCTCCAGGTATTTCCTTACTGCTTGTTTGTAGGTGACATGTTGGTTGGTCTCAGGAGTTATATAATATATTGGTATCTGTATCATGCTAGTGCTGGAATAATACTCATATGGGGGAAATATCTTCGTTGGAATAATTCTGTCTGCCAATTTTTCCCACTCTCTGTAACTGTGGAGGACTTCAGCCAGTCTATGACGCTCTGTGATGTATCCATGGTTATACAAAGCTTTGCATTTCGAGATAATTGGATGATTCCTGTATGCTAGCCTTTCCAGAATATATTTACTAGCCAGCCAGTTTCGTCTGATATTCAGGGGCATCTCCCGAGCTTCAATCAGTAGGGCGTTAGTGGGAGTCGATCTCATGGCTCCCAGACAGGTTCGTATACAGCTGTATTGGAGTTTGTCCAGCATGGAAAGGGTTCGAGTATTTGCGTTGCTGTATAGAATGCTTCCATAATCTATTTTAGATCGAATTAAGGCTCTGTATATTGTTAAGAGGGTGTTGTGATTTGCACCCCACCATACCCGTGTTACGCTTCGTATAATGTTCAGAGCTGGGTTACAGGAATTAACTATTTGAGTAATGTGGGGAATCCAACTGAGTTTGGAGTCCAGCACTAGACCCAGGAAGCGAACATTGGACTTAACTGTAAATGAGTAGATTCCTATTCTGACTGTTCTGATTTCGTTAAGATCTAATCGATTTCTGGTGAATATTATCACTGAGGACTTTTCAGTTGAGATTTGTAGCCCATTCCGTTTAAACCATTTGTCCATGTTCATCATCGTAATTGTTAGGTTGGATATCGCTTCCTCTATTGTAGCCGCCATACAATATATACAGATGTCATCCGCATATTGGAGAATTCGGGTGTTTGGATTAACTACTCTTTCCAAATCCCATGCGTATAGAATATATAATAGTGGACTCAGAATAGCCCCTTGAGGTAGTCCTGTATAAAGTTTTCTTGGTCCTATGGTATGATCCCTGTATCGTATGAAGATTGTTCTTTCCCCCAACAGGGTGTTAATGCCATACACTAGCCTCTCTGGAAGCCCCAATCTTTTTAATTTTTCCATTAGGATAGGGATTTGCACATGATCATAAGCCGAACAAATGTCTAAAAACAGAGAGACCGTACAGTTTTTTCTTTTAAAAGAATCAGTGATATCCGTTGTCAAAATAGTTAAATTATCTATTGTCCCTCTCCCTTTGCGAAATCCAAATTGTGATTGAGGGAGTAAATCGTTCGCCTCTAACCACCATTCCAGGCGGTTCTTAATCATTCTCTCTAGAGTCTTCCCTACGCACGATGATAAAGCTATTGGCCTATACGAAGCCTGTAGTAGTGGATTTTTTCCAGGTTTTAAGACCGGTGAAATCACCTGTGTTGTCCAATCCTCCATTAACTCATTTTTTGTCCATGTTTCATTGAAAATGTGGAGAAGTAAATCTCTGGCTTCTGACGGCAAATTTGTAAGCATTGGAT
Organism: Vandiemenella viatica; assembly: GCA_031002005.1. Classification (NCBI taxonomy): domain Eukaryota; kingdom Metazoa; phylum Arthropoda; class Insecta; order Orthoptera; family Morabidae; genus Vandiemenella; species Vandiemenella viatica. The sequence continues at coordinate 209,045,203 of JARYHS010008074.1, read as the reverse complement.
AATGGATATTATCAATTCCCGGGGATGTGTTCTGGTTTGTTGATAAGGCTTTTTCTAGTTCTATTCTAGAGAAAGGGGTCATCATTGGATGAGAGTGTTCCTCTTCCGATTCAGGTATGCTCATCGGAGCTGTAATGCATGAGGATGGTGTTATCCTATCTGCAAATTCTTCCAACCAGACCGGGTCAGCTTCTACAGGTCGATTTGAGTTTAATTTTTTTAATGCTCTAATTTTCTTCCAAACGTCTGAAATGCTTGTATCCTTATTTATGCCGTTGCAATATTTAATCCATTCCTCTTTCTTCCGCCGTTTTAGAATTTTTTTGTCTGAGCATCCACCCGCTTATATTCCAAATAACTTTCGAGCGTCTGTATTTTTCGATAACTACTCAGGGCCAACCTACGTTTTGCTACTGTTTTGGAGCATTCTGAATCCCACCAAAACACTTTGTATTTTTTGCAATTTTCAGTAGTTTTACGGCGAGGAATCGACTTCATCGCCGCCCTATTTATAATTGATATCAGAGCGTCGTAAGAATCCTTTACGGATAGATTAGGATTAAGATTGGCTAATTCCTCTGAGATGACCTTTCTGTACGTAGACCACGAGGCTTCCTGGATACGCCAGGGACTACTGGCATGATATCTAGTTCGCGGGTTTAATTCCATTCCTATTGTTATGTAAATTGGGAAATGATCCGATCCCAATGTATATCTTTTTGTTTCCCATTTATCTACCGTGTGGAAATTTGGTGAGGCTATAGAAATGTCTACCGATGTTGGGCGTCTGTAGGGAGTCGGAATTAGTGTGGGTGAGCCATCATTTAAAATGACTAGATTATAGTCTTCTATAGAATTTAATAATGATCTTCCGTCTGCGTCCGATGTGTCATTGCCCCAAGCAGTATGGTGGGCGTTAAAATCACCACAGATCAGAAACGGGGTACGAAGTGACGCCCACAATTGGTTCCATTCGTTACAGCTGACCCTCACATGTGGTGGTTTATATAGTGATAATATAGTGTAGGCACCCGTAGATGTTACTATTTCCGCGGCTACAGCCTGTACTTCTTTTACGCCCCATTTTATCTGTATTTGTTGGAAAGAAATGTTTTCCTTTATTAAGAGTGCCGCGCCTCCCTTTCCGTCAGTTCTATCTTTCCTGATGATGTTATATCCCCTGAAATGGATAGGGGCATGTGGCTTAAACCAGGTTTCACTGATAGCTGCTACTGTTACGTTGTTGTCGAGCAATTCCTTAGATAGGATGTCTTTATTGGCAATAGCAGATCGAGCGTTCCATTGCATAAGTTTTATCGCCATAGGAAGTAGAGAGAGTATTCGGTTCTTTAGTTGATTCCTGCTAGGTTGGTAAGAAGGTGACGAATTGGGTCGAGTTGGGAGGTATCAGATGGAGCTGCTTGACATTCTTGAATCATGTTCAGGATAATTTGCAATATCTTCTCTATGAGTGCTACTTTTTCGGGTAAGGGGGACTTTTCCTTATACTGGGGTTGAGGAGGGTAGGGATTCTGTGTGATAGGTGTTATTGGTATATGATGGGGTACATACATTCTTTGATAAACAGGAGGGTAATTGGAATTTTGTGCTTTTGGGGTTGCTGGCCTTTGCTTGTTGCGGCCGACGGTAGTAGTAGTAGTAGTATATATCGGTTGGTTTGGAGAGAGCACTTTACTTTGGTGACGAGACTCTTGATTTTGTTGGATAGGGATCATAGGACAGTTTTGGAAAGCATTTGTTGAGGCTAAACTAGGTGGCTGCACTGCAATTGGAGAGAGCGGGGGGAATTGCTTTTCGTCGTAATAGAGCGGAGCGGCGCTGGCTACCTGCGAATATGTCTGACGATGGGTGGGATACCAATTCGGCATGGGAGAGGTTTTATTATGGGCCGCTGCCTCACGTGCTTTTTGTTGTTGAACAATTACAGGACATATTCTGTCATTGGATAAATGAGGACCGTGACAATGTACACATTGTGGATCAGCTGTGCTGGCACACGTCTCCATAGTATGTGGGCCTCCGCACTTATTGCAGCGGGGAGCGCTGCGGCATTGAGTTATACGATGGCCAAATCGTAAACAATTATCACAGACGAGAATTTGTGGGACGTGAGGTTCGACTGGGCAACGTGCTCCAAAGATTGCTATGTGGTCCGGGAGGGATTGTGATCTAAAAGTGATCATGCATATTGGTATCGGTATTCTCCTATCATTATTTTGGTATGAGTTCTTCTTGGTAAACCGTTTAACTGCGATAACTGGGTAAGGGCTTTCTATCGCCTGTAGGATTTCTTCTTCTGACAGGGAGGTGTCTACGTCCCTGATAATACCTTGTTTGTTTATCAAAAAATTTGGAATGAATGCTTCTAAGTTTCTGTCCTTGAAAACTGTAGATTGAACCAACAAGTTAGCAGAGGCTGCTGAATTGGCTTTCGATTTTTAACCTATTTCTCCCGGCCGCTACGATATTGATGATGTCATGCTTCTGTGCTGGGCTATGTGTATAAAGAAGTTTCCCTATTGACATGGGGTGAAGTCTACCAATATTTTTATCCACACTTTCCACAAAGACTAAGTATGGACCCGTGTCTGTGCGGCTATATCGGTTATTCTTACTTCTGTCTTTATTGGAATTGAAGTTGGGGCTTGGCAACTGGGGGACACTATTTTGGTTAGTAGAGTTCCTATTGTTCGATACTATACTTTGAACTACTTCACAATCCGCGGGAATGCTTGTGATATCCATGCCCGTACCCTCGTTTGATATGGTTTGGGTTGGATCACGGCTATCATATTGATGATCTAATTCTGCAGCTGAAGTAGTTGGGTAGAACACCACTGATGACTCCTGGGGCACACTCACTGGATTGTTTACTGTTTCAGTGGACATTTCCTCGTTCGGTAGCTCAGTAGGGTTTCCCTCTATGCGAGAACGTTTAGCAGTTCTTTCTTCCGAATTTACATTGTTCAACACTGCGATCGAGGGGCAACTTGCAGAAGCAGCGTCGTTACCTGAGAAGTTGAGCGGCTGAAGATGAGATGGCTGTGGCTGGATCCCTTGTTGGTAGTGCATCATCGGCGGGGCTGAAGAGGCTGTTTCTGGAAAATAACACGGCTGCAGTGCCGCGTTGATTATTTGCCCCGTGTCTGGAGGCTCTTCCATGTTAGGGCACGGCCCAGGCTCTCAGTGGATGCTAAGTATTGAAGCCTAGTTTTGTATAACTTTAGGCAATTCAAATTTTATACACACTTCACTGCACTGACGGACTGTAAGTTCACTTGACTGTTTACGAGACTGACGTCGCAGTTGCCTAATTAAATAGATTTGGTATAAAACAATGCTCAGTGCAGTGCCTCATACCTTGCGCTGTGGAAAACCATGCTCAGTGCAGTGCCTCATGCCTCGCGCTGTGGAAAATATTTTCGGTTGCCATGCTGATTGTATTTCAACGTAACAACAAATTCCATTCATATTGCCGCTAGGAAACCAAAGTTTCAATCAGACGTGCATTAATACATTCACTATATCGTATGTTAGTGACAACATGCATCGCGATCTAAACTTGACCCAAAATCTTCACGGATTCTTAAATATTTATTTTTAATTACCCGTGATTGAGTTCCATATTACAACGTTTAAACGGCTGGCACAGTTGAAACTACATACATGCGGCTGAAACAATGACGTCAGTAATATGGCGGCAGTAAAAGCAAAATAATAATAAAAAAATCATAATAAGTTATGCCGCGTAATAATTTTAATTGTGAATGATTTCAGTAACATGTCACTCGTGAAAGGAACTTAAATTATTTTTAAGAAAAACTTAAATAAATCTTTTCCTCTGCTGTAACGACGATTGCTAATATTTCTACTCTTAAATAAAAGCTTACATCACGTGCGCATTAATACATTCACTGAACCGCTATATTAACGTGAGCCCACATTCTGTAGCTTACTATATCAGCGATCAGAGAATATAACGAAAACATCTACAATGAACGAGTATAAATAAACCAAAATCAACTAATAATTAATTGTTGATTTAAACTTTTCTTTCAATATTCTGGCAATCCTTTCTTCGCAGTTGCTCATCTAAATAAAATTAATTAACGTGCTTAACCTCAATTTAGGACTAACATCTCTGGCCATTGTTAGCTCTGCAATGCGGGTCGCGAGCATGACGTCAGTGCTATGAACGCGATGAGTCCAATATTAGCCTTTTTTTAGTATTAATGATTCTCCTAGTAGTAATGTTATCCGACTGCCGAATAGTTTCCTCCAAAAATAAATAATATATTCATAATTAAAGAATGGCTAACAAAGTCGAGGAAGACAAATTCTACAATTCAGCATTGGACTTTAAACGATGCCTAATAATTACAAAAACAACTGGGAGATTGTAGCCTCTGACCGTCGGCGTTGCAGCGTATGGTTCACGAGAGTTCACAACATTTTGAAGAACAACGTCGACGACTAGAATCCGAGAAAAGAAATCGTAGGAAGGAACGGAATAACACGAGAAGAGCTGTTTCGCCACGTTCCCGTGCTGGTGCGTCCGCTGTGCGTCATCTCCATGGAAGACCCTACGGTTACAAAATCTAAATTTTAAGCCTCTTAATGACTCGTAAATAATGAACCGAAAGACATATGTATACTTGCAAACGAGTTAATGCCTTTAATGAATGACTCAATGATTTGGAATTTCTTTTTCGAATAATCATTTTAAAGTTTTTTCCAGTAACTTTATATTGATATTTTAGAAAAGAAAAAAGAAACGTAAGTGGTATGTCTGGTAGGAAGTGGAATTAAATCGGCGGCACCATTTTCATCCCGGCGAAGAAGTCGATTTAACACAAACGGCTCTGGTGTAGAACGGACGGTTTGTGGAGCCCGTACATCGGGCTCCTGTTGAGCCTAGGGGGGATGTGAGTAAGAGATCGGCAGTGACTTCAAAGATATCACTACATACGATCTTCCTTTGGTGGATCGAATTGCCTGGCTTATCGTCCACACACGGCACCGCCGCGCCGGCTTTTAGGCTGACCCTCTACGTGTGTGCGTCCAGTGAGCCGAGGTCATTACAGATATGCATCACAGGGTCTGCAGCTAATTTATCGCGTTATTTGCGCGGGCCTCCTCCCGGACGTGAGCTCATTATACGCAGAATTGTTCCGAGTACGTGATCGGCGCTGGGCGGCGGGCGAGCGCCGACGTAATCCCGCCTGTCTCGCTGATATCTTTCCAATTTCCACTGCAGCGTGCGAGCTACAAAATAAGCGACTTTGTCGAGACCGACTGCGTAATGCTTTTTTTCGGACAAAGGTAGGTTCCTCGTAATTGCATCTCTTCGGAGGAAATTAAATAGTGCTCCGCCTCTGTAAATCCGATGTTTTTTCCTCGCCTTGCAATCTGCTGCATGTTGTAGTCGTTTCAATAAACAACTTAGAGATGGTGTGATACCACAAATTTTTTCAATATCGTCAGTGGTATAGGTTAAATATGGTTCTGTTTTAATTATACTAATGTACCACGGAAAAATCATGCGTAAACTTACCTTGAGGCTCGCCAAAAGCAATAAAAACACACAAATCACTACTAACACGCAGAAACACAGCGTAATCATCGAGTGGAACGCTTGATCGGTGGATCACATGAAGCCCATTGCTCAAACTATTTTTTCTATTGTTAGGCACGAATTCGTGGAAAATAAGCCTTTGTTCCGAGTAATATAGTTTATCTACTTTGAATATAAATAACTATTTTGCATGTGTAGACTACTATCAAAACTGACTTTTGTCCCTCTAGATTTAGAAAATATCACACTGTGCGGCGTCCTCCCGGATGCGAGGCCAGAGCGTTAACCGCTCACTCACCACGCTCGCAACAATTGGATGTTGTGGGCCATTTTTCTTAATTGCAGATTAAAGATTATAGATAAATGATACTTTTTTTGTGTAAGAACGGAGACTTTCCTGGCGTATGCTTGAAATGATGTCTTCGAAATATCGTGTTTTCAAAACACTATCCGGCTGTACACCCGTGAAGACTTCATTTCGATATTTTTTTGTCAATAAAACTGAATTTGTTTGTTTATTAATTTACCTACCTTGTTTCACTTAATCTCACATGAAGAAACTTTGAAGTGTTTACTATTAACATAAAGAGAAGCAATTAAGAAGTAGTGTCCTGATAGCTGTGTGATTGAAGAGCGGTAATGGAATTCAGAACGTCCTACGTTCGAACCTTGGTTGAGATAATATTTTTTTGGTGCATTTTTTTCCGGTTTTGTTTGCTTTTTTTTCCACTACCATGCTTTTATTCGAAGAATTCATAATAGTTGCTTAGTGTCATGCAAGCGTTTGAAACAAATTGCTACCATACATGAAAACTTTTAATTTTTAAACTTACCAGAGATAGAATATCATACAAAAAATACAGGCGCACAGCGGTGAATAATAGAATTTATTTTAGAAGTGACATCACTTGTAGAAATTTAATGCTAATATTGCAACAGTTCCGGAACGTTTTTGTGTCCTTTTCGTTGGAATTTTTACGTACCGATACAACTGAAGGTTACCTTCCTGATATAAATGCGTCTATTAGGTGGTATTTACTTTTAATGTGCAATTTATTTTCATTTTTTTTCTTAAAAAATCCCCTGTTTTTCAGTGTGCAAGTAACGTCCAATTTCCTTTTTGAAATCTTCTTTGGTTGTTTCAAATGGTTGTAATTCGCTTGTTATCCAAAAAGTTTTGGAAGCCTTCAGAAAAAAGAAAAATTAAATTGATGTTTTGGTGGAGTTTAGGGAAAAAATGATTATGCCATGCAACCAACAGCAACTAGCATCCAAAGAAAACGACAAAATAAAACAAATTTAACATATTCTGAAGCGAGGATCGAACCTTAGGACCCTAACCCTAACAATTCTCACCTTAAAGAATATATTACATTTAACTCTACGAAATTGCGTTGTAAATGAGCTGCACAGAAAATCGTAAGTGATTTTGTCGCAATATCAAATTGAAGTTGTTACATTTTTAAGCTCCAAAGAATAAAACTCAGTGGTTGTTTCTATAGCTAGCCCCACAAATAAGGCGTCTACTTTCAATATTTTTCCGCTGTTTACAAATTGTTTTCGATTTTATATTCAAAACGAACTTTCATTAATAACAAGAAATAACCAGCAACAAACAATAATGGGTAATAGGAAACGCTCCATTCGCAGCGACAGCGTTTACAGACGTGTGACGTCACGACTGTCGTTGCACGCGCCAGGCAGCAAAGGAGCGTTTTGGCGGGCTTTTAAATTCTTTAAATTTTACGTAAAATAAGGCACTTTCGTCAAAAAATCTCTTCACTCGTTGAATAAGGTGTACCAATAAACAAATTAAAACCATTTTCAAGAAGTAGTCAAATACCCTATTTAAAATTATTTATTACAAATAAAGCACAAAGTATCGAAAAATTATAATCATTACACCAAGCTCAGCCCTCTAATTAATAATTGTTTTATCATAAAATGTATTTGTTAATCGAACTGTGAGCAATACACCAATATTGTCAATATCTTTTAATAAAATAATTTTAGACATCTGTCCCAGTTTTTCTATATATGATATTGTACACTTCACCGAAGAGGCGCGCCATCGAATCACTATTTCAAAAAGGAGGTTACGAGCCAAAGGGTGCAGTGAGTAATTTTATGTTCGAAAAGGGACGGTAAGTAATTTTTTTAAATGGGGGGGGGGGGGGTAGCTGGTCAAAAAATGTTAGGAACGTATAATCTTGGCTGATTAATAAGTATGCTGACCTCACACCTGAATCCAATAAAAGATTTCAACGGTACAGATTATTTACTTGATGATGATACAAGCTTTAAGGGATTTCGAAGAAAGACTGTATAAATTTGAGATAGTCGTGTGGAATCTTATTAAGTCAGTGTTGTTACCTGCCTGGTTGAGTACTATCAAATGGTCCATACAATGTTTGCTACTGAGTTTTATACTGTCGTAGATTTGTTGCAGATAAAAACGCGCTTCCAGTTACTCGAGCTGTCTGCTAATTAGCTGCGCTTGCTGCCACAGGTTCTCGAAATAAACCTCTCCTCTATTTTAGGTGCAGTAAGGCAAGAGATGTGTTCTAGCATGCGATGTAGAACTCCGTTCCTAGGGTCTCACTTTTAGATAACACACAACCAATTGATTCTTTTGCGGTCATTCGTCTACAGTGTTGTTTCCTAAGACCATATCTACGACTAATGTAGACTGTTATAAAATAAATAAAAAATTGCGTGAATCAGTGCGTGATACACACTTTCGTCTGAGTATTTTTTCTGTATGTTTTTTTGTGTTTCTTCCGCACTCATGTGGACTAGCGATACTATTTAATGCATTTGTACATATTAAATAAAAAATCTAAGTTATTCTGATAAACAAATGAAAATTATCAAACATCTAAAGCACACTTCGCTAGATTTCATCGAGTCAGTATTTTGTGTTTAGAGCAGGGGTGGCCAACCCGTAGCCCGCGGGCCGCATGTGGCCCGCCTTGAAAATTTTTCCGACCCGCGAGATTCATCACATTTTTACAAAATATGTTTATTTTATAATGGTCAAATTAGTGAAATCCAATGAATTTAAAAAAAAATACATTTTTGTGCATCAATATATTCAAAAATTATCTGTCGAAAGTATGAGTATATTATTGTTATATTATCTATGTTTACATGGAAGAATAATAGGAGATACAATAAATAATTCACTATGTTTCAATTTTTCACTCCAAAAACAGGTCTAAAGTGGGTCTAAGTCTAATATGAGGATATATGATTTTATATGCGGCCCGCGGAGCTATGATGAATTTCCAAATTGGCAGGTAAGATCATTTGGATTGGCCACCCCTGGTTTAGAGCTTCCTTATCGCATAATAACCGGATGAGAGAAAAACATCGGCAAAATAAAACATTTATTTGAAGTAAATAAAATATATTTTATTATACAGATATTTTGGATAGTATGTTGATGATGATTATTAATATTAATCTTTATTACTATTATTATTATTCTACTTCCATTGTATCTGGTGAATTTAAATGAAGTAGGAAATATATGTTTCACATTTAGTATGATCCACTGTTTAACATGAGCTCAAGTGACAGTTGCTTGCATACGCACTCAACGCGTAACGTTTTTCACTACAGTGCTCAAAGAATTTTCACTTCAATAAAGGTGTGCTCTTTTAATGCGACTTATGAAATGTACATACTCTAGTCAGGTACACGAGATGGTGTTTCTCGATAGTTCTTAGCTAATGGAACATAATATATTTGGTCGTTTGATTTAGCTTCCCGCAGCACCAGGCAGTGCTAGATCGAACACCTAATTACTCGTAATATGCGACAGTACTACATCATCTTCGCCCGTTCTGACAGTGTTTAAAACTTCATAAATCCTTCGAGGCAGTTTTCGTCGTCTGATGGAAAAATGAAAGCATCCAGTTCTTGGTTGATACCGATGTTATTCGTGACTCGACATCTCTTCGCACTGCTGTTTCTGCGGTAACCTTGAATGATACTCGTCTAAATGACATACTCAAACCTGGACCAATACGATCCGTGGTTGGGAGATTTTGGCGATAGGATTATTGTGGCTGATCTTGGAATGGTGACGTAAATAGTATCTCGGATTTATATTTCTTTGTACTATTTTCGACCTTGTCGATAGCTGAAGTGTACGCTAAATTAAATAGTGAGAGTAACCACTTGACTTCCTATAGGGTAGCTTATGTTGTTTACGACACTCCGTTTAAAGTGCTATGGGTCTCGTCTTAACATTCTCCCAAATTGTGGAGAAAACACGAAAAATCAAAATTTGGATTTTACGGTAATTTACTATGATACAACATAGCGGTTGCCTAACGCGTTCATCTTAACTACTAGGTGCAACTATTGACGTGAAAATTCACAGTATTTCATTGTTTTACTAATAAAATATCGAAGATTCTACAATTTTTTTTCTTCTTCCAGGGCAGCCTGAATTCGCCATTTCTTGTCACGCTGAGCTGCTTTGTCAAATGTAATCCATTATAAGGCACACTTTGAATTTTCAATCTTGTGCCTTAAGCATCTTGTTTTAGTCTAGCATTAGAAGCTAGTTTTGGCCTCTCCAGAAAAAATCATAAACTGAAATGTCGCGCCGCGACATAAAATATTTCATTTTAAAATATTCGAAGGGAATGAATATTAAAATAAATTGAAATCAACTTTTAAGAGCTCTTCAAAACGTTATTAAGAAAGATACAGATGGCGAAATTATCATATAAATTATTATATTATTATTGTATAAATTATTATTAGTGTTGTAAAAATTATTATATTATATAAATCATAAATTTCATAGTAGTAGTGAAAGTATACGAGCTTCCTGGCATTGCGAAGCTCTCAATATATCTTAGAAATAAATTTTTATAAAAACGTTTGCTCAAGAGAAAACTATCAATACACTGGATACCGCGATTGTTAACATTTCTTTAAAACACATTCTAATATGTATTATGAGTGCTTAAACAAGTTTAAACAGAAAATCTACCACGTTTGAACAGTGTTGATCACATATGATGTGATCAACAGTGATGAGATCATTACTATGCGCCTGAAAGCGTGTAGAAATGTTCCGAAGGATAGAGAAATAAACTCCACCAGCGGGATAGTTTATTTGTGTATGTTTTTTCATTTCTACTCGAAGAATTATACTCGTATTAAGTAAGATGAGTGTTACCAACGATATTGGAAGCAGGTTCTTGGTGATTAAACAAGTGTTTTACCATAGCATCAGTTTTGTATGAGAGACGATATTTACAATAACAACGCGAAAACATCGCCTCTATACGAATATGAAATTGAGCCACGAATATAAATTAGAAGCAGATCGAATCAATGAAAATTATAGTAGTAATACAGTGCGGTAAATTTTTAACTGATGCATGTTTTAGGGAAGTCCATTGTAACTGAATTGAACACTGATTTTTTATGGATAAAAAAAATCTAGATTAAAATTGTTTAGTTTTAATAGCCGCGCATTAATTTTAAAACTCTAATTTGATCAATCTGAAATATTAACGTTCAATAATGTGTGGCATTTGATACGAATTTTTATTATTATTGGAGTAATACTGTTAAAAGTAAATTCTCCGATACATGTAAGAGTCATCCCGGGAATGCTTAAAATAATTTCAGTGCAATAAAAACGTGAAGTTTCGTTTGAATTCGGAAATAGAATTCTTTGGCAAACACATTATCTTTTTCCGTCGAATTGTATTTGTAGGAGTACTTTAAAATTTGTTTAATTTGAAGGAAGAATTAATTTAGAATTCGAGCCTAAAAATAAATCATTCAGGAGAAGGCATGATTCTCTTTTGATTTCCACTTTTCCATGCGCCATAGTGTTGAAACAGTATTACAAAATTTCTGTTTAGTTTGTTCTGTGAATATTCATACTTTGGAATATCGGACTGTTGGGTGGAAATTGCCTACGTTTGCTGTGACATTGGCCTACATAGTTTATCCCTAATTTGTTTTCGCATATTTTTCGGAACTTAAAAAAATGGTTCTTACTTCAAAGACTCTTTTTCCACCAAAATTAATATGTGTGACGAATTTATTTCGAAATATGAATATATTATTAAAACCTATTCCAATAGCTCGTACACGGATTTTGCATTGCGGCGCTGTTTTGGTCATGAGAGGATCGCAATCAATAGAGTTGACGGTAGTTACGGTTTTTATTAATTAAAATTTATAGTGTCTTCACCACTTTGCGAATAGAGGCCCTTACATTGTCTTTTGTCTGTCAATCACTCTACAGATGTCTTTAATTCATTATTTTAATGAAATAGTACATTAAAATGTAATTATATGACGACCGATGCGTTTATTTCACTTCTGAAAATACGTCATGTTCTTTATCATCTTATTAAATTTTTGTAACCATACATTTAATTATGTTTGGTTTCTATTAAATTTTTTAGTTACATATAATAGTGTGTTGATTATACTAGGGATATTCCTCAGGTATGTCTGCTGGATGATAAGATTACATTCATTATGCCTGTATACGATATCAAATACAGGTGGTGTGGAATATTCAGCATCGAATAGCTGTGTTGTGGAATCTGAATATCGGTGTAGTCTGAACCCTAATCGAAATGCTGAACACGGAGAGCACGCAAATAGAGAGTCACGGATCAACGTTAGTTTGCACACCAATGTGTGTGACAGTTTTGCTCAATAGAGTTGGCTTATCAGGCTTGTAATCTTAATGAACACAATGTTCATGAAATCTACAAATGAACTGCAAGGCGAGAAAACTGATTTTCTACTCTCATACGTTACCGACGCGTTAAAAAAAACCCATCAAGTCTTGCAGCAGCATACACGCATTAACAGCAGTGCATGATGACTGCATATAGTGGCGATATAATGAATTAAGGTGGCATTAAATTCCACCAACGCATACAACGGAGTCGTTGTCGATAGTTGTGTTTCTTTCCTTTCAATGTTCATTCCTGACTATGGTTGCCAACCGTTTGGTTTTCGACCGGACTGTCCGGTTCCAATGCCATTTGTCCGTGTCCAGTTCACTAAATGCGACCGGACTCAAAATGACTTTTTTTTAGGAAATTTTCATTTTTACTGGATAATTTTTTTCCCCTTTTAAGCAGTCCATGCACTGGTTTTTCAGCAGTGTTATTAATTTTAATGTTTGAAATACATAGTGAGTAAATTATCAAGGAAATACAGAAACGTTATTGATGTTTCAGAGACGAATGGTTGTCAAATGACGGGTTTAAAACTTGGCTGGGTAAGCAAAACTATTGCACCGCATATTGTGAAATGTGTAAATTTTTTCTGTGAAATTAGATGACTTAAAGACACACAACATCATGCGATTACACAGGAAAACGTGAGGAAAACAAAATCTACATCTTAAACTGTTCTTTTAACCATTTTTGAATAAAAAAATCAATTACATTACTAAACAACAACGGTTTCTTTCGTGGAGATTTTTGATATTTTTTAGTTTGCAATTGTCATAACAACCATTACTTGAAAAATTTTTTAAAAATGAATTGCTCTCTAAATCTTACTTTTTATAACATACACATTCCCCCCCCCCCCCCCCCCCCTACGCGGGTACTGTCCGGTCGTGGAAATCTGAAAAGTTGTAAAGCCTATTCCTGACCCATAAATTATACTTCGCCAGACTAAATGAGGTATTAATAATCTCATGTGGCCATATTGACCTGGACACAGGGTTTCTTTCTGTCTGCGCAAACCGCCCCTATCCTAGCCGCCTAACCTAACTCGGTAGTCCCCCCCCCCCCCCCCCCCCCCGAGACAAGGATTCGAACAAGGGACCTTTCGATTTTCAGTCAGGTACCTTAAGTACTGAGGCACCAGACCGATAGCATTCTAGTGACTCAGTGGTTGGGATGACTGACTGGAGGCAGAAATGTCCTTGGTTTGAAACCCGGTCACTGCCGTGATTTTCAAGTCCCATTAACTTGGCTTTCACCTCTGGCAAAGCTTGATTTGTGAAGCACGTCAGGACGCTGTCGTGGCCAGGATCTCACATTAAATTGTACGTACCCCTTACCTGTTTAGAATAATTGGCTATTGTAGTCACCAGGTTGGATATACTACATGAAATAATTATGATCTTGGAAGATGATATAAAATAATCGGCTAAAACAATTGGACTTCTGTTACAGTTTTTCTTTTCAGTTTTCTCCATATAATACATAACAGTACTATATTACTGATGCAAAATTTTCAGTGCCACAATTTATAGAGACTTTCACGCTTTGTGATTCACTAAATGGTCTACATTGCCTTAGGATGGTTTGGTTTTCTGCCTCTTTCTACAGTCACATTTTTTTTAACACTAAAATTTTTTTAATAGTGAAGCGTTTAATAAAAATTAAAATTCGGTTTTTCGTGATTAAGAATTTTTTTATTATCTGATTACGCTAGTGAGTGGTATATTTCGATTCTGGAGGACTCTGTCTAGAAATAAAATCGAACCATGATATTTCAGTGTACATGGGCCACTGAACAATTCCAGGATTTCTGTAGACCATGATAAATTTCATATAGATCTATAGGAACCAGTGATCACCTTGGCACTAATGTTAAAAATGCGATAGTTTTCGCATAAGTTTTGAATCCATCAATTAAGTTCTTCCCTTGTAGAATTTGTTTTCATAATTCGGCATCAATTTACTGGACGGAAGTACAAGAGATAGGTGAACCTATAGCTAAACAGGAATTGTTTGTGATCACAGAAGCTTAATTTTTTTCATCCGTAGTGCATTATGTAATGTCGACGTCGAGGCCATTAGAGGCGGGAGAGCATTGGGGCAAGGAAGGGAAAGTAAGAATAATCGTGTGGCAACTAAACCAATTAACAAATTTAAACTAGAAATTATGACTTGATTAGTTCGTGATATTAATTGTGCATGTTAAAGTCCTAGTGTACAAACAGCACTTTAAGCAGTTCCGTCTGATTAATCTCTTGTTTTTCAAATATTTGTACTGCGGTATTAGCGGTCTTTATTGTGTTGTTATTCGTTTCTCGTCTGATTTTATACAACGCTGCACCACTTTCTGTGCTGTGGCGATCCCTTCATTCTCAAAAACACTCTTCAACATAGTTACTACTTCTTACATAGACCACTCTAATCGTTTTTACTCTCTGTATTTCTCCCCATAATCCAAGTTCTCTACTGACAAAGTAATCAAACCCGTATGCATTTAATTTTTAAAACATACACCTTTAGTCTTTTGTCATTTCGTTATGGTTCCCGCTTCCTTAAAATAGAGTCCTTTATGAACTATACATACTTCCTATGTCCTAGGGTAGTTGGCTACTACTAAAAGCTTTCTCCTTTTGAAATGCTTTTGATTCCATGTGTTTATTACATTATAGAATGCTTTTATATCTAGTGCTAAATTTATACTGATATATTCTCTGCTTATTTTTGCTGTACCACTTGAACTTTACTTCTCGTTTATTCATATTTGTTCAAAATTCCTCTCCAGATATTTTTTCACGTTGTGTAATAATTTTCTTTATCTCTGCCTTACCCGCAAACTAAACAATACAACGATAAAGTCGTAACACGTAGATTTTATCGTTGAAATATTTATTTCCCGAATTACTTCGTCAACAGAAAATGTAGATATCAGTAGTATTTAACAGCCATAAAACTGGGTCAGAAGAACGTCGGCAACACAGTCTTTCCTTAAAGATAAAAACATTACGTGTTCGTATTATTTTTGATAGTTGGTTTACACGAATGTGCTGTTATTATTGATTTACTCCTAGCTTCATCTTAGGTACGAACGTATTTGATAGACTACTGAATCCATCGCCTACCGAATGTTAGACTCAACAGTTCCAGTCTTGTTCAGTAAGTGCGACCATTCATACCATCTTTCTTTCAATCGAAAAAGATATTGTACCTGGGGATTAGTTCTTACCATTTATCTTCATAAATCTTTGAAGGAGAAATATAAATGCTGATAGCAATATTTTTTTAAAGTATTCATGAACCTTTTCGATCAAGGTTTCGAGCTTTCTAGCGTTCTGCGCCCTCATAGTTTAAGCTTATCAGTGTTTCACTTATATCTTCTTTCCAGTAAAATCTCCTAGCCACCTGTCGCCCTGTTTTTCTTTTTTGTGTGAATATTCTATATCAATCAGTTGTTTAGGACAGCAAATGGCAGAACCGTATTTGATATATGGGAGTACCACGAATTCGTAAATTTTCAATGTACGAGTGCTTAAGGTCTTGCAATAAGAATCAGAGTAGATATAATACTGCTATAAAGCAAAGATTGGGCTTTCTCAGTTCACTGAAAATATCTTTGGAGAAATAGATTTTCGTCCACCATTTGGAAGTCTCTGAAGCCAAAACACCTTTTTCTTTAAATTTTTTCTGTTCCAGCAGGTATTAGGAAAAAACTGCTTAATAGATTTTGATAGGGTTTTCTTACCTTGAAAGCTTGGAGTCTGACTTAATATCCGGTGTATATGTCATCTCGCTAGGTCAATTGGCGGTGCATCAGGAAATTTGTTGTGTGCATAAAATTTCAGTTTCCTTTCGCCCGGGACTGTATGTAGCACTACAAAGCCACTTTATCTCTCGTCTCACAAGATTTTCATTTCTTTAAAATAAGATAGGAGGTACTTTTTATTCTGCTCTTTCTTTATAGGCATTTTGCATTTTTAAGTTATTAAATTTTAATAAATTAATGATGATAATTTACAAGTCCATGTGAAGACTTCGGAACTTAGACGAGTTTTTTTTCTATTCCTAGTCGATGAAGTCGCTGGTAAGATCTAGTCTCCATAATGTTTAAAGTACTTAGCTGACCTCACGGTTCAGAATTTCGCAAGGAGAGTTACCAATAGATTAACGGAATGTTGCTGCCTTGTGACATGTATTACCTAACATTTTTATTAGCATTCAGTTGCGACTAACATTTTCCCAGCAGCTACTGTACGTACCGATATTGCAAGGAGCTGGCGTGTGAGTTGTTTTTCAATTAAACTGAAGTGTTCGGACCTCAGATTTCATTCTTTTTTCTGTAGCATTTACCCGTCATCATGTACATTCAGATTTATCACATTGTTGTTTGTACTGATGACAAATGGAAGGACATTATAAAAACGTGCGACTTACGCTCACTATTTTCTGTAATGCTCCAGATTTAATTGACATATTTCATACCACAACAATTTTTTTACGGAACGTGGTGGATGAGCGATAACACTCTGGCCTTGTATTCGGGAGGACGCCGGTCCGAATCTCCGTCTGGGCATCCAGATTTGGGTTTTCCATGGTTTCCCCAAATCGCTCCAGGTGAATGCCGGAATACTTCTATTAAAAGGCCATGGCCGAATTCTTTCCCGTTCCTTGACTCCTCCCTTTCCTGACTTTAGTGACTTCGATGTCAACCAGGAGTAAAGTTATAACAAAACAACAACAACAATAATATCTACTACTACTTTCTTTGGTTTCTTGTTAATTCCTCTGGTAATATCTTAATTTGAAATTCTTAAATGTATCGGGATTTACTTAGGTATATTTCCTCATGATTGGGCAAGCCATACGATAGTGATTGTTACCTTACTAATTTATCACAGTGTATACGCTGTTCACATCATTGCGCCCTAAACAAACATTCAGCTACTTACTGTCTTTGAGAGTCTTCTGCGAAGCGAAACGATTTAATCCTTCACATTTAACGAACTTAGTTCTTCGAAAATAACACTATCATGACATATTAATGTCATGCTGCTTGCATTATAAAAACTATGTAACTACGTTATTATTTTTATTGAAGGAAATTGGCTACTGAGGCTCCTTTAGTGTGTAATTCGGTCAATCTATATGCAATATTTACTTTATTATATTATTTCTAGAAAGTATATATATGACAGGAAGATCCCAAAACTGAATTAAAAGTGTCCTAGTCGAACCAGAGGCTCCTAGAATCTGATCCCATCGTGATGGCTCCTATGCTGCCTGTACCAACACTTACTGAAATAAACACACGTTACTTTTTTTACATATGAATAATCTCCAGTACGTAGTTGATAGTAATTTTTCATATATTCTGATTTGCGTTGGTGGTCATATAGCATTTTGTATTTCGTGCGAAGTATTACCTGCGTTTTCTGTAACGAAAGCAATGAATTATGAGACTTCATCCGTCTATTGACATTCCTTTCAGACTATGTATTACCTGACAACGGCTTCGCTCGTTTTTTTGAATACTCGTTCCTTATTGTGTAAGAGAATGGGATGATGATAATGTGACCTGTGAATTTAATTTTTAAGTAAGCCAGCGACTTAATTACTGACATAGACACTCATTTTTTTAGTGGAAATATTGGAGTGTTGATTAGTATTTTTCTGATTGACAAAGGTAACTCATTAAATGTTTGCACAACAACTAATTCGAATTATAATCCAAATACTTCGCTGCCTTTATTTATTAAAAGTGTCCGTTCTGCAGGAGGTATTTTTGTGTTATCTAAACGTCCACAGAAAATAGAGAAGGCAATTTTGGTGATTTGACTTATAGTGTTTAACATGTTGTGCTTATATTTTAGCATCATTCGAGCGTTCATTAGATATTTTATTTCTTAAAATCTCTTAACTTGTTTTGTAGTAATAAAATACAAAATATTTTCTATATAGCCACCACGCTTGAATGCATTTTTTCTTCACAGCACTTGTAGTTTTTTTATTCCCCATTCATAAAATCCTATATTTAGGTAGAGCGAAATCTTTTATCCTTTCATCGTTGTAAAATTTCTCTACACCAACGTCATTTCTGAGGGGCTCAAGAAAATCATAGTCACATGTGGAAAAATGTAGACTGTATGGGGATGGTCCAAAGTTGTCCAGTTTAGTTTTTTTTCCCCCTTACGTAGCAGCAACAGTGAAGCACTGAACACTATCGTGCAAAAGTGACATTCTGTGGATCGACATTTTGTGTCCTTTGGAGCGACAGGCCTCTAAAACCTTGCGCAAGAGAGTTCACAGCAATATACAGCGTTGAAATTCGTTGTTCGAGCAGAAAATTGACGTACGAAACATTAATATTCCAAAAGAAAATCATGAAAACATTTGCAGCTGACGAATAGGTTTTCGTTTTTACCGTAACTCCATTTACTTTGTTATACCATTCTACTCCTCTTCATTTCTGGAATATGAGTGTATTCGCATGATTCATGGCATGTGAGTATGCGCATAAAAGGCGAGTCCCCATTTGACGAAATACGGTACAAAGACTTCTGAGAAATTTCAGCGTTCACAACCCACTGATTTCCCTTCACCATGTTTAACATCACTTTGATCTTGAAATTATTTGGTTTAACGATTGTCCTCACACTTAAATAAAGTACTCAAATTGCTGCACTATTTTCACGAACAGTGGCTTTGTGGATAAGATTAGTTCCGTGACAACTTGCGTACTGGAGATTAAATGGTACTGTCCTACTTCGCAGAAGAATATAAAGAACTTAATATACTTTACTCTTAGAAATTGTATCATTGCCCAACTGTGCACCCTACTTAAACACAATTTTTGTTGGTTAAACGCCATCATCCCAAGTACGCGTTGTTTTGACATTAACGTTTGTTAAAGTAACCCACATTTATTTAAAAAATATCGTTTATATTTGACCGGCCTTCATATATACCCAGACCTTTTAAACCGTGAATTTTGCTTCCTTTTATTATATCCGTATACCCTTGCATAGGCTCTATCCCTTAACCGTTTTAGAAAGGTACTAATTTTTTTTAGTACTTCTTCTCACGTTGAGAATTCCACCGAGGAGTTTAACTTGTTCTACTCCTTGTGCTAGTCCTTCCACAATCCACACACTGTCTCCGGAGCTTCTACCAATGATCTTTTAAACTCCCAGTCTTCCATCACGTTCGCAGTTCCACCGTGGGCGCCTTCTTTCTATCCAGTTACTGGGAGAGAAGCTGGAACTGCTTAGTGGTGGAAGGGCTAGAGACGCTTGTATTCCAGACAGACCAGCTAGTTAAAAACGCGGGGCTACAGTATTAACACCGTTCTAACGGATAACTTGTTAGTAAAGTGGATCGATCTGGTCGTTTAGATTTACTTCGGAACATTATCCTACCCTCGTATTACTTCAGTTCCTGAAAAATTCCACTCAATATTATTACTCTTCGTAGCTATGTTAGTATAATATTAGCTGTTATATGGTGAAATTGCGACCGTGATAACGTGTAAGTTTGAATAAACCAAAATTCTGGTTGTAGTTTGTCTGTTTATAAAGTAAATGAAATTTATATTTGCTTTAGAAATTATTAATTGAATTTAATATTTGGCGAACAGTTTAGTGATTTCTAATTTCCGGATGTTCATTATATATTCGGACGTTAAATTATATGAAAAATAAATTCAGTATTTACTTTTATGTATTTATAATTCACAAAAGTGAATTCGAATGCTATTTATTGATACCAATGGATTGTTTAAATGGTTAACTACGAGGCGATTATATGTGGAGAAAGATTCAACTTTTTGAATTTTTTTTTCTGTTTATTCTAAAGCTAGCTATCAGATGTAGAGCTCTTATTGGAAATACGTTCATAGTAAAAACTCAGTTTTATTTTTGATGATGAGGCTTCGAATGAATATCATTTAAATGAGCAATTCCTGTAAACTGATGACTACTCTAATAAAATAAATACTGTTTGCATTCACATATGAAATTATCGTTTATGTGATCTTAACTGTTCTTTTCTGTTCCAGATGTCAGTATTCGTGATTTGAATCTAAACGGTACAACTTCTGGCCGTGAAAAGGACGTCGCGTATGAATAGTAAGTGTCAGTTAGGCTATCCATGTTACTTGCACTGTAAAATTCGTTACATCCAGTTATCCTACAACAGAGGAAATGCTTCAATTTCTTCTCTCGTATCATAATGTAGAGTGAATTTTTAATTAGTTTCGAGTAGTTATAGGTAACCCCTTGCCTTAATCCTGTAAAACTAACTATCAGCGTAGTTATTCTAATCTAAATCAGTTACTTTACTCTTGTGGTAACATAAGTTAGGTACTGGACATACATATCACACCAGCACGAAACTACCCGTTAAGTTCTTTTGAAGATTGAGTAAATTAAATACTTAGTTGTAAAAAAACAACAACAACAAAAAAAACGTGAATTTGGATTAGCAGATTACATTAGTAGAAAAGCTAACTGTGGGAGGCGATTCGTAGATAAAATGTTTAAGAATTGTAACGCACGTGTAAAGGAATTAGCGTATAAAATTCTTGTGTAGGTATTCACGACATAGGCGAATTGCGCGGAAAATCAAAAGTCTTTTTCTCGGCGGACGAACCCTTCGGGGATATTTCGGTCAAAAATGGCTTACACCTTTAGTTTGTCGTAAGAGATTGGTTGATAGTATCGAAAATGTTTAGAGAAGAGAACCGTCATTTTGACTCCTTGTCACATTCCTGTCGCAAATTTCATAAAATTGATACGAAGATTGGGTTTGGATTCTGTTGTAGAGATACGATACTGTTTTCGCACAAACTTAATGTGTTTCGAGGGAAAAACACATTTACGAATGCGTTGAAATACTGCACCCCTAAAACAGCAATGATAGGGTAGTTAAGGGTATCAAGGTGTCGAACTGATGCCTACTATATGAAATCTTACCATTCTCCTTCCGCTTTGGATTGTAGAGCAAAATTTAGAGATTAGTTTTGGTGCAAAGCACCTCCTACTGTGAATTGTATCGAAAGTACTTTAGTTTATTATGCTTTCATCTAGGTGACGTACAACGCACTGCGCCTAGTAATCCTAGACCGCGTCACACTTGTAATGTTCACACTCTCCGGCGCGAGGTGACATTTCTTGCAAATGGCTTATTGTCAGCAAGTGGAGGCACATGAGTCAAAACTCCTTTACCTTTATTTTGTATCTTGTATAAACAGGGATACATGTCTGCTACAAGTATGTGGAATTCAGGCCGATCGAACCAACCACATTTCGGTTTCACGAAATAACTCCTCATGAATGGCGAGACGAGTTCTTCAAAAGTGCCATTGCCGAGTTTCTTTCCGTTCTTTGATCCACGCCTTCAGGTGCATGTTTTTTGTCGCGCAAATGCTTACGACTTGCCAAGCAAAACGAGTCATAAGTGAAATCTATGTGCCATATGACTTCCGTTCCCACCGATTACGTGGTTCCGCATGGATTTCTTTCGCTCGGCTTTCATCCTCAATCATTAGTGCCGTCGTATCTCTGCATTTACCGGTTTTTTTTTTTAATGTTGCCTGTTTTGCACTGGTTCTGATTTCACTTGTGCATCAATCAACACGAAAAAAGTAACAGGATACGCTGTCTGAGGCTACTTACCGTGCACTGAATCGCCGGTTCGCTACCCAACTAAGCACGCCCTTTCCCCGCGAGGCGGAGAGATGCCGGCTGATATACTTGACGCTTTAAAGCGCTCTCTGTCAAACGCTTTTTTCTCCGTTGTCGGCGGTTCAGTTTTATGTCGGCCGTAATTCTGGGATGCTACCCAGCACCGAACTAGGAGGACGTATTGACCTCAAAAAACCAGGTGGAAGGAAAGGCGACTTTTCATTTTAAGTTCACAGTTTATGTGCAAAACTGCCCCCGCAGAGTGCGGTCTTTTCAGCCAGTTGAGTAAATGGTGTAGCGTTTCACGCAGCTACTCCCTCGTGGTCCTGCTAGCACGGGTCGTTGTCTATTATTGTTCAGTACGCCAACTAAGGGGCCGTCCATTAATTACGTGAGGTGTTTTTTCGTAAATATGGACTGCCCCCCTCGTGGTGAGATTTGGTGAGATCTGGTGGGAGTCCCTCTGGTGTGAGATCGACATCGGGAATTTGGAGACCCCCTTTTTTTTTTTTAAATAATAATAAAAAGTTGAAGTGAGATTTCCGTCGACTTTCCCCTTTCCTCTCAATGCGATTTCGCCGGACACTCCCCCCCCCCCCCGTCTTTTTTGAGCTCATGTTATTAATTGACGCCCCTTAATACTGTTAGTATCGGTCAGACGTACAGATTTGAAACTGATACTATTTATCGACTAAGGCCAAAATCTCCTGGTATGGCTAAACTACGCTGAAGTTACGGTATGAAAACCAAAGCAGAAATGTAAAAAGACGGAGGTCCACATTTTTGAAAACTACGCGTTATAACTTTACATGACTGTTTACATGACTACTACTACTGTAACATATTTCGATTGATCGACTCATAGTCAAACACTTATAGAACTGCAAAACTGAAGTTATTATTTTTTGCATTTACTATACATAAAATCACTTTCAGCGATCACGGAGTTAGAATCATTCTTTTGATACGAAAGTTGCGTGACTATTGACAGGGAGCTATACTGGGACCGATTGTAAGCGAAAATTGGCGCCGCGGCGGTGAAGTAGGCAGATTATGATCGCGGGCAGTGGTTTGTGGCGGCCGTAATAACGAGGAACACGCTTGAGGCGGTCCGTAATCAGCCACGCCTCCGCCCTACCCCGGCATCGATCTCCGCTCCGCCACTACCAGTCGGGGTCTCCACCCAGACCACGGGCCAATTCTCTCCCCGACTGGACACCCGCTAATGAAAACCTGGTGACCGTTCTTCGGGTGCTCGAGGGAAATATGGCTTCCTTAATTTGTTAGACCCAGCGGAGCGGTTTGTCAGCGGTTCTGCTGTGGCGTGCGTGTTGCAGCAGACAGCCACTCTCACGACACGTGGATACCTTTCAGCAGATATTTTGAAAATTAGCAAACTGTCATCAACGAAACATGCTAGTACGAATGAAGGAACGTGTTACAGAGTTATTCTGACACCTGTTGATCCTTTCAAGCTTAATTTTCGAGTAGAAAAAGGTAGCCTCAAAGAATTGCGAAATGGTAATACTCACATGAGGAAGAGGCATAATGTCTCAGTTAGTTTCCATTCATGTCCAAGCGATGATTGTCTACGAGTTGTAGAAATGAACTAGTGCCACATTTAGTTTAGAATTTGTAAAATTGCATACGTATAGTTCCACCGGAGCGCGCATGTGGCATCACATAGAACCTGCAGGGTATCACCAAGCGGTTCCTATTAGTAAATACCCCTGACGGATACTCGCATGTGGCAGTGTTAGCAGTCAAGGAAAAGTCAGCCAGTCGGGCTTTCCTCAAAAACCTGCCTCTAGGCATCACAGGTTGAATGTAGCAACTATGCCTTATGCAACACGCCTTTCGCCACAGCTCTGTGACTTACCAATAGCACATTAATTGGACAAATTGTGATTTGAGGCCGCGATACTTGTTTCTAGAGTGCACTCCAATGGTTACAAATGAAGATAAAAAAAAGTTGGGACATTTCTGCAGCAAATACTGACTTACTTGCAGTATCAGTAGTGCTGTTAAATGCGTTACTCGTCTCAGCGTGAGACCCTAACCACTATTCGTAATAGTAAACGTAAACTTAACAATAAAAACTTCTCTGTTTCTTTAATGATGTTCATTTGAGTCGTTCTCATTTCAATCCCAGAAATAACGGCCACGTTATCTCTACCGTTTAGATCTCATTGATATTTCTCAAAAACGCTCTCTATTAGCCTTAACATTTAGAAACTCATCGGTCCAGAGGTCCACAGGAATGCGGTCTGACTACGAATATAGACCGATCGTAGGGTGTGAGAGAAAACGTTGTGACCTCGCATTCGGGAGGACGCAGGTTTGAATCCCCGTTAGGAAATCGAGATTTTGGTTTTTCACGATGTCCCGAGATTATTGCAGGCGTATAATGGGACGATTCATTGAAAAGACTATACCCGAATTCGTTCCCATTCCCGCCTGCAGCTTTAGCTTTGGTAGACACCTAGGTCACCAGGTGTATCCTGTTATTCAAATTCTAACGTTGTTGGTATTTTTGCGCAGGCCTCTGACTTGACTATAAGTTGAAAAGCTAGTTTTGCGCTTGTACAATATAGCCTTAACGCTCTGTTGTTCTTTCGTACTTTGCGGTGCACAGGTTACTTTCAGGCGGAAGGCAAAGCAGCTTCAGACTGTGTTACTACTTCTTTCAGGCGTATGATAATAATGCTGAAAATGGTGCCTTGCTCCAGGAAACCAAACTCTCCTTGTATTATTTACTTAACGGTTGAACCAAGGTACTCCAGAACTGTTTGCTGTCGACTAAAATAGCTCCATATGGCCACAGTGAAATCAGTTTCATTATTTGGCAGGCCGATAGTTGAGCAGATTTCTAACATCCAACAAATATTATTACATCTTTGAAACCATCCATTGGTCTCCGGAAAGGTTTAAACTATTACTTCCAAGTCGATATACAGTAACAGATACGTCCTCCGTATAGATTAAACTTATCTTCATCACCATTGCTTGCGTCCTGACCTGATAACCTGATGATGGTTCTCATTCCAACAAGTGCAGGTGAAATGCGGATTACGACGGCTAATGAGAAAAAAGGCGTTTCGCTCCTACAATATAGCTAAGCCTTGGTATAGTTAATTTGCTTAGTATTACTCGGACCACAAGATTTAAAGTTAGCAAGTTAATTCTTTATTTGTTGTAGGCAAGAACCAGAATTCCCAGAGGACACGGACTCCAGGGCTAGTATGAAGCCCGCACAGGTGCTTCTCTGTGCCGCCTTGACTTACACTTGGGCATTGCTTCCGCCATTACCAACCGTATTTCTGCCCAGTTCATTGTCCTCACGAGGCCAGCAATCCTCTTTGGCTCTCGTAGCCTCTTCTGTCTGACGCTAAGCCCCTCTACTGGTTCCCGGACACATTGTTCTTTGTATTAAATGCCATTGATTAACAATTTTGCTGTTATTGTGGCCCTTGGGAAATAGGCTTGTGCAAGTAAAGTGGTATATGCGCAAGTGAGCCTATCTAATACAGTAAAGTTTTATGTGAAGCGACTAAAATTGGAGTCTGGGTTTGGACTTAATAATAATAATAGATAATTTAAATGTAGTATGTTATTACGCACAGAGTCGTACTCCATCACTTGATAGGATTGGTGGTTCAAATCCTGTGAAAGAGAATAAACGTGAATGCGCTGAAAGATAAGAGTCTTCATGAGCCGAATTTTAGATAAGGATCGTAAAGTCGATAAAAGACATACCTCCTTCATAAAGCCAAGTCGAAAAAATCTCCTCTATAAAGCCCAGGATTTACAGAAATTCTTAATCTGCAAACGATCCCTAAGTTAGGTCTAGTTACTGAAACGAACGAGTACAGTATCGAAAATGGAGAGTACAAATTCGTCGTCCACTTTTATGATGCGATATAACAAATAAATTGATGGGGACGGACGCTATCGGATTTTCTAGTATGCTGCTTCTTATGCTCCTGAAGCCACAAAGGACTGTGCGCCAGCGTTGTAGTGATGGTCTTGTTGCTCCCACTGTTTCCTGGATAGTGATGTGCCTATAGCTGTAAAATACGTATTTCTCCCGGTATATAACAAGGCCTGCTTCGGTTCCTTTTGCTATATTAATGCTTCTTAATTACTTCTGCTTGTAATATTTCGTCCATTTGTATCTATCGGACTTTTTTACCGAAGGTCCACTACGTTACTTTTTACGACCTGTCCCAGAGATTATCCTAAGTCAGACAGGTGCAACCCACAGATTAAGTAGTTATTTGTCAACAACATATTTATTTTTATTCTGTGGTTACCACTAACACACTATACACAATTGTTTCCAAAAAATTTACAGTACACCGCTAGTGTGCGTTTACTTCGTTGCTAGTACACGTTTACTCACTTGCTTTACCATTAAGAAGTCTCTACAAACCACTCTTATTCACGCACGATTATATTCAGAATAATCAGGATATACCGCTAGTTTACGTCCCGTAATTACTATAACATCAAGCAAAGTATACGGCTTAACACTGCTGTTATACACGTATAAGACGGCATTCCAGAAAGTATGTTTTTCGCCATTTTCTTAGATGACGGACAATGCCATAGCGAAAATCCAGTGTACGTGCATGAGAGGTACGCAGTATTTTCCTACTGGGCCCCGCAATTCTGATCTCGGGGGTCTGTAGGAGCCAGCGGGTGCGTGCGCTCGGCGTGAAGAGGAGGTAGGTCAGCTACCATGTTCGGGGGGCTCTCGGGGACTCGGCCTGGTTTGTGTTGGCGCCGCAGCCACGTGTCTCCCCGCGGTAACAACTTCGGGAGGTCAAGCGCTCCATTTTCCACATCTTCTCTGCTGTAATGGCGGGTATTTCTTCCGTATGGCTTAATATCAAGGAGGGGGTAGTTGCTTGGTACGGTTAGGGTTATTGTTTGATGAGCAAAAACTCTGGCACCGACTTAGTCTTACTAGACGACTCACTGAGATGGCAGCCCACAACCACGCCCTTAGAAAAGTTAGATAGCTCTGTAACTCGTGCTATCTCATTGTCAGCTGGTTCTACACCATCTTGCAGTATTTTGTATACATACAAGTCAAATGAAATACTCAAGTAACTGCCTTCACCTAATTAATTTTGCCGTTTTGTACTAGGCATGTTTTTTTTAAGTAAGACCGTTTTGAAATTAAAAAAAGACGTGCAAATATATCTCAATAATTTTATTTTTACATGAAAGCCTGTACCGTACTCTACTTTTCTACATAATTCCCTTCAATATTGAGGCACTTGTCATAACGTAGTACCAGTTTTTGAAAACCCTCCTCATAGAAGTCTGCCGCCTGACTTGTTAACCACTGCATCACAACTGTTTTGACTTCGTTATCGTCTTCAAGACGCTGACCGCCCAGGTGTTTCTTCAAGTGCAGGAACAGATGGTAGTCACTGGGTGCCGGATCAGGGCTGTACGGAGGATGATCTAGAGTTCCCCTTCGAAAAGATTTGATGAGTGAGATCTTTAGTCTGATTAGCAACACGTGGACGGGCATTGTCAAGCAGCAAAACGATGCCCTTGCTCAACTTGCCACGTCTTTTGTTCTGGATTGAACGACGCAGATTGTTCAATGTCTCACAATAAGCTGCTGCATTGATTGTCTCATTACGAGACAGAAATTCCACAAGCAATACTCCTTTTCTGTACCAAAAAACTGTGCACATGATTTTCCGAGCGGAAATCGTTTGCTTCAACTTCACTTTTTTGGGTGAATCTGAACCCCGCCATTCCATGGACTGTTGCTTTGATTCAGGTGTGACGCAGGCCACCCATGTCTCATCGCCTGTAACAATTTGGCTTAAGAAATCATCACCATCGTTGTGGTACTGCTCAAGGAAAGTCAATGCATTGCCTAAACGTTTGGTTTTGTGCACATCCGTTAACATTTTCGGTACCCAACGTGAGCACAATTTTCGGTAATTCAAGTGTTCGGTCACAATACCATACAAAACACTACGAGAAACATTAGGAAAGTCATCACACAAGGAGGAAATCGTAAAGCGTCTGTTTTCTTTCACCTTATTGTCCACTTTCTGCACCAAACTTTCATTAACGACCGAAGGACGCCCACTCCGTTGTTCATCATGGACATTTGTGCGGCCATCTTTAAATGCTCTCACCCACTTTCTCACCATTCCATCACTCATGATGTTTTGTCCGTAAACTGCACAGATCTCACGATGAATATCGATCGGTTTTAGGCCTTTAGCACAAAGAAATCTTATAACAGCCCGTACTTCACAGTCGGCGGGGCTCACGATTATCGGAGGCATCTTAAACACTCAGTGAGCAATGTAAACAAGGAAGAATTAGACTGTAATGGCGTCAGTGCGTAGGCAAGAGATGCAGGTACCTAGTGCGCATGCGCGGAACGCCGACCGTAGTGCTGCAGCCACGGTGTGACTAAACGGTACTTACTTAAAAAATACGCCTAGTAGATTCACAAGATATCATTAAATATTCGGTAACATGTTTGGAATGAGATTGTCTCTTTAATATGCACCGAAGTTGGTGGTGTAACGGTTAGCGTTCTCGCCTCGCATTCGGAAGGACGCCGGTTTGAATCCCCGTCCGGGCATCCAGATTTGGGTTTTCCCTGGTTTCCCAAATCACTCCAGGCAAATGCCATGCCGGGATGCTTCCTTCAAAGGGCAATGGCCGAATTCCTTCCAATTCCTTGCCCCCTATCCTTCCTCGTCTCTAAAGACCTCGCTGTTAAGAGACGTTAAGCAGTAAAAAAAAAAAAACGTTAATCAGCTGATGACTTTTACAGAAGTTGATTATTGGAAATCAAAACGTCCTCACTATATTTGTCAGAGAGGTCACAGATTGACTTTAACTTTGCCTGTTATTGGTGAGCTTTGCAACTCGCTAAAGTCCGACTACATTATCACAGTGCAATTAGTCCTCAGCATTTCACCAAAAATTGTGTGCAGTTTGCTACATGTTGTTTTTTGAATATGCAGGTACGTTTATATATCGTGTCAGCATTAAAATCACAAAAAATCATCATAATCGGTATCACTCCAGTTGAGTAAAAATATTTTGGGTCCTCAGGCCAGATGGGAGACCTTTTTTTTTTTAGCTATTCCAACTCTTGTGAGGTTTACTGGCAGGGGCTACCTGAGCTTTATGGGGTCCCGTGAGCTTGGAAGCCCCGGTGAATGGCACCGCCTAGCCCCCCCATAACTACGCACCTGTTTATAGGCAGATTTCACTTCTCAATTAGTACGAGGTACAACCTGGTAGTAGGTATAAGGTGCTTGCCTTCAGCAAGAGCATCTTTGACCATGCCAACGATGACTAAACCTGATCAAAGACATTAGACCCCAAAATGTTGGTAGAACGTGGAGAACATGAAGGAGAAGAAAAGAAGAAATTATGCCAGAAAAATCTGAGAAAGAAGGTTATGAATAAAAACGGTCGGAACATTCCCCACAACACTTTTTTTTTTTTTTTTTTTTTTTTTTTTTTTTTTTTTTTTTTATACAGCAAGGTGATTCTTGTGGTAAAAGTACTGACTATCACGACGTGTAGTTGAAATCAGTAATTGTACACCACCAACTGTCCTACTGTGCTACCAAAGACCAGAAAGTTTTTTGTTCCACCTTCGCGGCTCCAATCAGTTAATCCCCAGAGACAGTTTTACTTTCCTGTTGACCTTAACTACTTAAATAGGAAATAACACCTGTTATACAATATTTGCAGTTAAGATCCATTAGATGGTAAAGTAAATTCATGTGGTCGTAATGGCCTTGTGACAGGTTTTCTTATTGTTTGGCAGTTCACCCTTATCATAGCCGCGTTACCTAGCCCGGTAAGCCTACTAGGCATAAGGGACCTACAGTTTGACGTGAAATCTGACCTACTTTAGATCACACAAGTTGTACCAGAGGTGAAAGTCGGGTTAAGTGCCTGTGAGAATCCCCTCCAAGACAGGGATTCGAAGCGGGAACTTTTCAATTTCCAGTCAGATGCCTTAACCGCTTCATTATATGGTGACAAGTACTGTTTTATTTCGGTATTCTGTTCGAAGACCTCTCCTCCTTCTTCCCACGTGGCAAGTTTAATATGAATTCTGTGCTAGTAGTGTAAACCTGTCTCAGGTTATGAAATTCCGGGTTGGTGCTGTCGAATTTGGCGTTTCGGTTCGCATGTTGGCGCTCGCTTTATTTCTCGTCGCTGCCTGGCGATATTGCTCGCTTGCCTCTCCCGCACCGCATTCTTCACTGCCAGTCGCTTCAGCAGACACACACACTCGTATATTGAACACTCCGCCCCGAGAGGCGGCCTACATTAGCGCTCAACCACTGCGCCGGGTCTTGGGGAAGCGAACAAAAGGACTCGCTGCAGCTATCTGCGAAATTATTTTTCTCCGTACTGTGCCACGGCCTTAAATACTCTACCTGCCGCAATCATTCACACGTTACGCTCTTGATATTTCAAAACATCGCTGCATTGTGACTGCTTTGATGATGATTTATGTCTTCTATGTCACACAGTTTTGTTCACTCCATTGCAGATGCGAAAACGTATTGGTCTCCACTCGTGGTTACGTTATGAAGTATTGTAATTGAAATCATTCTTGTAGCAGATAATTGAGGACGTAGGTTTTAATAAGAATGTTGAACTGAAGAGATTTGCTCAGCTTAAGTATCTAATTAACCTCCAGAATTGCCTCAAATCAGCAACTGATAAAAGAAAAAAATTAGAAGTGAGTTTGAACATTGTCACAAGCAAATGATATTTGTCGCAGCATTAGTTTGCCGGTACCTTAGCCATCTATGCTCGAAGCGTGAAAGTTTCAGATCTGCTTCGTAAAAAGCTTCTAACAAGTGTATCACTTGGCTTTTTAATTCCAAGGTCTTATGTGTAGCTAAACCAACCAGAATACCGTGTGCTTTTAAATGTTAGACGTAGGGAGGTACAACAGCCTCTTCTTCAAACTCGGGAATGACGTATACCGACGTTATGGTTTTCACGCGGTTTCCGGTCATCAGCTGAACATAAAATATATATATATTAAGTTGCAGAAAAAGTACTTTCTCAGTTCATGGAAGTTTCGGAAAGTAAACACTACAATTAGAATTTAATAAAAATTTATCAACAGATGCAGGAAGGAATTAACGAGTGTATGACTGAACGACGAATTAGAAAATTGAAGCAGAATTTGTTAAGTCTCGATTTTAAATAACTCAACTTGTGAGGTTAGGAAAAGATTAGGCTCATCCTTAAAGACTGATTGTCGATTGAATAAAATCAAATGTTTGTAATCGAAGCAAAGAGACCGTGGCGCCAGAAAGTATCTAAAGACATTGATACGCTTTCTTTCCTGAGTTTGTCACAACGTTTGGAATATTTTAGGGAACCAAGCGGCTTTAGTGACATTAGAAATACATCACATCTAATAGATAATAAACTACTTTTGTTTTTTAAAGCCCTGAGTCAGTTCACCAATTGAATTTAGACTGAGCTGAGTGGTAGCGTAGAGTTAATAATGTTGTCACTAAAATACTTAGTGAGTGCTTGTTTAGAAATGGAGTATATTATTTTTGCATTAACTGTAAGTGAAAAGGAAAAATTCTTTTGGAAAGCTACCCAGATACCCAGTAAATGTTTTCAGTCTCTGTAAAGCAAAGGCAAGAAAGGGAACGAAATTTAAAAGATTAAGTGTTTTGTTTTGATGGTATTAGTTTCGTCTTGCCTACCCCGCTACCATAGTAGCTAGCTTGCTGGCTACCAAGGATCGACAGTAGCAGTCCGGCTTAGAGCAAACTTTTTTTTTGTTTTGAGTTCGGCCTCTGTTACTTACATAACAATGTTTTTTTTTTTTTTTTTTTTTTTTTTTTTTTTTTTTTTTTTTTTTTTTTTTTTTTTTTTTGCTGTGCGTCTTTCGATTGGTTTGGTGAAACCCCTCAACATTTCCAAAGCCGGATTGGTCTGGTAGCTCAGTGGTTAAGACGCTTGCATTAAAAATTTCCGGTTTTAATTTACGGTGGGGCCAGGAATTTTTAAGAGTTTGTATGATCATATGAGCTACTCCAAGGCATTCCATGATTCTGATTCCACGTTAAACTGTAGGGCCAGCCACGACAGAGGTGGAATACGTGGCTAATCGGAACTCTGACACCAGGATGCACACAAATTTACCTTCATTTCGATATATATATTGCAGTATACATCGTTAGTTATCAGATTTAAATATTAAAATAATTATATCCTCTTCTTCGATTATTCCCTTCAATATCAAAATAACCAATCCCTCTTGTCTTAGAATGTGACTCGCCGTCCTGTATCTTCGTTCTGTGAGACTCCACAAACATTTTTCGTCCATCATTTACAGAACATGTTCATTTTTTACTTATTTGTTAACTTGCATAAACATTCTGCTCTAGAATGTTATTTATGAATCCTAGGTCAACGTGTAAAACTAAAAAGATTGCCCTTTCTGAATAAGGTTTTTTTTCCGCTTGTAATGTTACGTTTTAGACTTCATTCTTGTTTCGACCTTTTAACTTCATAGATAATACCTTTTCCCCTGCATCTGATCTTCTTTCTCTGTGTAATATACTGTTATTGTTATAATTACTTCCTCATATTCTCGAAAATCAATTATTCATTCTAACAAATATACAAAGATGCTTCCAAGATGACTAAAGCTTTATAATGAATGAAATAAAAATTACTTTCTGCCTTGTATGGATTTTCGGTGTAGATACTTCAACATTCAGCCTTGGCATCGCCCCATACTAGTCACGTTTCGTATGCTGTCTGAAGAATTCTCCGTAAGTAACTGCGAGCAGTGTTTGCGGAATAGTGTCGTATGACGCAGTCTGCGCTTTGTTTACCTAATCATTACTTCGGACGGTCGCCAGGGTGCCATTGGCATCTGGTAGCTGCAAATACAACGCACGGCACAAACACAACACATAAATAGAAACGCCATTGGCTTCTTGGAGCTCGAATACAAATCAAGCAGCCGCGCAGCACCAGAACACAGTGAGTGTAACACTAACGATTCACATATTTGGCTGGCTTTGAATCTGTTCAGTGGTGGGTTTGGTTATCCTCTCATACTCCACGGAGACTCGCTAATGGATCATAATATCAAATTTTATTTTTAATCAAAACGATGTCTGAATTTTTATAGCAGCGCAATGCCATTTTTTTGTTAAAGCATTCCGTCGAAATCTTTGCTGGTTGACACGTAGGCTATAGCTTGTTATTCATTACTCTAGAGCGACTGTCTCTGTTATCTGTTGACCAATATTTTTAACCACATTGAATATCTTCACATTTAAAATCAAATCTGTGTTTTTTAAACTTTTTTTATGGTGAATTTATTATAGTTCTGACACTAACCTGTTTAACTGATGGATAATATAGTCAAAGAATATCGACCTATTTTTCGATAAATTTGATAAGGATATATTGCTGTTTTAAGCGCAAATATTTCGGAGATTAATATATTATCACTAAAAAAAGTAAGAGTAATGTAGTACCTCATATAAAATCCAGTCGTCACATTAAATTTTCCATTTTTAATGAAAATCTGGTATAATAAGTTGAGTGAAAAAAAACTTTATTGGGAAACTAAACACTTCGTTCATAAAATAAAAGCGTTTCACTGATCAAATTCTCTTTCGCTATTGTGGAGTGACATTACGATGGCGACAGCGTGTTTGATCACCAAAACGAAGTGTTTTATCAACGAACGCGCTTGCCTAATTTCGTTTGATTCAGGTACAACTCCGTGGAAGACTTCATTACAGTTAATACTTAACTATCGGTAATTTCATTTTTACTTAAGGTATGCTGTACTATAACCTACCATTACCAATAAATTAATTTTCTTCAAAGTATGCTCCTTCTGAATCTACACAATGCCTTCATACTTGCTGTCAGTACGTGAAGTATTTCCGAAACATATAAGGAAATGCCTTATATACAACATAGATGTTAGTGAAAAGATTCTTCTATGTACGAATTCATCATAATGGTATATCTTTGAACCAAAGATAAATGTCGGTATTAGCTCCGAAGAGCAGACTATTAGCTACTTGTGTTGTAGTAATAACCAAAAGAGATGTTAACCTGGATGTATAAGAAATAACCGATAAAAAAATAAATTTTATATATATAAAAAAATCAATAGAAATAACATTCTTACGAACTTCTTTTTTTAAATCACCACTAGCTGGTCAATCGCGTGTTTTTTTGTCTCTTCCCAACTTTGAAGATGGTTTTATTTTAACAATATTTTTATTTCGTTTTACAGGATTAAATAGCACTCGGCTAGGTCTGTTGAGTACAGAACTCGATGGAATAATTTGGGTTTGTTTTTAGCCGAAGAGTGTTACACAATGTGGTCTAATTTGTCTAGAGCATTGTCATTATGGGCTCACTGCCTTCCTCATTACCGAATCAGCAATTGATTTGAACTAAATTGTATGATGTGTTAAACTCATTTCTATGATCCGTCATCATCAAATGGCTATTACTGCGGATTGCTGTATCAATCTTTCAAACAGTTTGCCCGTAACATTGTATCACTTCTGTAAGCTCCAAGAAACATATCGTAAGTTTGTGTTGCAATTTTTGCAACTGAAAGAGCCTTGCACTACAATGGAAGTAACATAATATCCCTACAAAACTGGACATCATAACACATCCACATTATTTCAGCGAACGAATACTCTATCGCCATCTTCCTTAGTGAGCAGGATGTTTGCACACGATGTTTCAGATGTCGAAACCTCTGTCGTCATCTTACCCAGTGAAAAAGGTGTTTACACACGATATTTCAGCGATTGATATCTCTGTTACCATCTTCTTCATATTATATTAATCCGTAACGCCGAGAAAAACTTCGCTGATATGAATCAAATCATTCTCGATACTTTTTACTCTCTCTTTGTACGTTCATGTTTAATGTCTGGTAGTAGATGAGAGTTAATAGCTGCGTTATGAACCGAGTGCTGTGCTCAGGTCATATCAACTGGCAGCCCGCGTGGTGCCGATTTGCCGGCGGTTTAATTGGATCTGTCAGCGGCGGCCCTTGATGTCTCCGAGAGGTGGCGGCTGGTGTGCTGCCTCTTATTGCCTGTTCCGCCCTCAGCGCAGGCAGTTCCGGGCCAATTTATTGTTCTCGCAAGTGTCCTCCACGCAGAGTTAACAGCGCCAGCGCAAACGTAATTTACTTTCATTTAGGAACGATATTAACGCCTAGCGCTGCAAAGTCTCTCTCCAAACTGCCCAAACTATGACAAACCGCGTTTTAACGAAGCAGTTTCCGTCGAGAGTCAGTTCCATCAGTGCACCATTTTGATTAATTGCCTCTTTCTCTACGAAACCAGCAACAGCGCCATTTTGCAATCGTGGAAACTACTCTCCAATACAGGTAGCAGCTGTGACGTTGCAGGCTGTAATTTACAAGAGACGCGGCCTCCCACAACTCAGTCAGTTCTTCACAATCCTCTTACGGTATTTGGGGGAGTCCGCCAATCTCAATGTTAGGGCGGGGGGGGGGGGGGAGGGGGCGGTACGACCGCTCTTGAAAACTGGAGAGCTAAAATATCTCACCACGGGGTAGGGAGTCCGGATTTCCGAAAAAACTCCTCACGTAATTAATGGACGCTCCATTTTGGTATTTGATATGAAATAGTACACGACTCCACACATCTTAGATAATTACCGAACTTCGAGTCTAGCAAACGTAATTCCACAAACGAGTGATATTTTTCCTGTATGCTGTTTTAAAAGATCACAAATCTCAATAAGTATCTTTGCATTCATTTGTATATACACTGAAGAGCCAAAGAAACTGGTATAGGCATGCGTATACAAACACAGAGATATGTAAACACTCAGAGAAAGGCGCTGCGGTCGGCAACGCCTTTATAGGACAACAGGTGTCTGGCGCGTGCGTTAGATCGGTTACTGCTGCTACAATGGCAGGTTATCGCGATTTAAGTGAGTTTGAACGTGGTGTTGTAGTCGGCGCACGAGAGATGGGACACAGCGTCTCCGAGGTAGCGATGTGGTAGGAATTTTCCCGTACGACCATTTCACGAGTGCACCGTGAATATCGGGAATCCGGTAAAAAATCAAATCTCCGACATCACTGCGGCCGGAAAAAGATCCTGCAAGAACGGGATCAACGACGACTGAAGAGAATCGTTCAAAGTGACAGAAGTGCAACCTTCCGTAAATTGCTGCGTATTTCAATGCTAGGCCATCAACAAATGCAAGCGTGCGAACCATTCAACGAAACATTATTGATATGGGCTTTAGGAGCCGAAGGCCCACTCATGTATCCTTGCTGAGTGCACGACACAAAGCTTTACGCCTCGCCTGGGCCCGTCAACACCGACATTGGACTGTTGATGATTGGAAACATGTTGCTTGGTCTGACGAGTCTCGTTTCCAATTGTATGGAGCAGATGGACCTGTACGGGTATGGAGGCAAGGCAACCTCATGAATTCATGGACCCTGCATGTCAGCAGGGGACACTAACGGTGTGGGGCGTGTGCAGTTGGAGTGACATGGGACCCCTGATACGTCTAGAAACGACTCTGACAGGTGACACGTATGTACGCATCCTGGCTGATCGCCTGCATCCATTCAAGTCCATTGAGCATTCCGACGGACTTTGGCAATTCCAGCAGGAACAATTTGACACCCCACACGTCCAGACTTGCTACAAGAGTGGCTTCAGGAACATTCTTCTGAGATTAAGCACCTCCGCTGGCTACCAAACTCCCCAGACATTAACATTATTGTGCATATCTGTGATGCCTTGCAACATGTCGTTGAGAAGAGATCTCCACCCCCTCGTACTCTTACGGATTTACGGACAGCCCTGCAGGATGCTTGGTGTCAGTTCCCTCCAGAACTACTTCAGACATTAGTTGAGTCCATGCCACGTCGTGTTGCGGCACTTCTGCGTGCTCGCAGGGGCCCTACACGATATTAGGCAGGTGTACCAGTTTCTTTGGCTCTTCAGTGTATTTGCGAACTCGATTCTCATGAACTTCAGGTCGCCCGCCCTGGCAGTGTAGGGGCTGGCACATTGGCCTCGCATTCTAAAGGTTGCGGTTCCTGTTCGATTTCTGACATGGGTGGTTTAAATTAAGTGTCCACATTCACATGAGACCGATACGATAGTTGCTAAAAAATAAGTTGGAGCTCGCTAAATGGTCGCAGAGGTCGAAGACCATACATTTAAAAGAAAAATAAGTTAACTGTTTTATCCTCTCACCTTTGGCCATCCTTTTTTTAACTATACAGAGATCCAAGATTTTTTAAGAGCAGCGTTATTGAGATTGGTACTGGATGCATAAAAATATTGAAACAAACTGATATTTTCCACCCGTAAACTTTTGCCATCATTTAATCAGAAGGTCCCTTGGCATCCAGATTGCGCTCTAGTATATCAAGATGACCTCTGTACTTGTGAAAAATGGGGCTTATTGATGTCACGTACACTTCACGCGCAAAATAATATATTTTTTGTTACGAAAAAGTTTTTTTTCCGCTCATTCTCAGAAACTGATACAGAAGACCGGTGTAAGGGAATAGTGTGCCACATCAGTTGCATGCTGGAGATTACGTAGCAATCTCAATTTTCTCTACTAATCGTGACTAGAGAAGACTTTTCGTTGATTATGTTCGCTTGTAGTGTCACAGGTTTCATTTAATATTAGAGATAACAATTTCAGTTTATCGGGATGTGTTATAGTAATATAAGTCAAATCGGAGTTTGTTCATCAACAGTGAAAATATATAAGAACTGTAATTTCAGCAGCTTAACTACTGGAATGCTTATTAATAGCAGTGGGCGATGAATTCCATCATTTACTTTGCATGTTAATGAAATGTGGTCTTGATTTTTCCTAGTGATGGTCACAGGTGATCAGAGATTACACTTAACAAAAAAGTCGAATGTCATTAATTGCCGTAGCGGGCTTAGCCGTGACTAAAGGAGTTGTGGGCATTTCTCTTCTCGACCTGGCTGCTAGTCACTGTCGCCGATTGCACGCCTTGTCCTCGCTGTCAGGACAGGTATTGGCTGGTGCCCCATCCCCTCCCTACCCCCAGCGCGCTTTCTGCCCCTTCTCACCTGAAGTCTTCAGTTCGCCTCTTACCCCTTCTGTAGCCGATGAATGTGGATCACGTGCTATCCCATCATCAACTTGTTGTGCCCCACTTTCCAGTGTGTTTAAAAATCACACTAAAACGGACTTCAGTGAATGTGCGGCATAAATTGAGGCGGTGTGGTACTGAGCGTGGGTGAACGGTTAACGCTTTGGCCTCGCATTCGGGAGGACGGCGGTTGGAATCCCCGTCCGCGCATCCAGATTTGAGTTTCCCATGTTTTCCCCAAATCACTCCAGGCGAATGCCGTAATGGTTCCTACAAAAGGCCATGGCCGAATTCCTTCCCGTTTCTTGTTCCCAGTCCCATCCCGCCTCTAATGACCTCGACGTTGACGAGGCGTAAAGGTATATCGAGGCGTTGTGGACAAATTAATTAGCTATTAATAGCATCCCGACCAGATCGAACGCTTTCCGACATACGCCAAATGTCTTGGAGACCGTATTTGTATGGAGATGTTATATAACTTTGTAACAATGTATGGGTGCCACTTTTGGGGCCTGCATCCAGATCAAATGGACGTAATTTCTATCTTCACTCTCCAACTGTCTGGTCGGGAGTTGCGACGAAAGAGATACGTATTTTTTTTTAACCATGTAAGCAGTAATTATGGAATTCCCTCATATTGTAATAGCATGTTTCACTTAGTTTTCAAATCAGACCCTGATTAAGTTTAAAAAGTTTCAAAAGTATTTGTTGATATATTTAAAATAATTTCATTACTGTTTTAAACAGCATCTAAAATTGATAGTGTGTCACTAACAAAGTAAATTAACAATTTTGACTATTTTTTCACTTTTAGTTATTGTCCTGTTTCTGTATGTAACGGCAAGAAAAAATAAAAAAGGAAAGTTATTTGTATTCCGTGAGTTACGATTTGTAATGAAATTGCAACCTGTTACATCAAGACATTTTCAGGATTGGAGAAAAAAAATTTTCGTGAAAGGATACATCGTCTGGCGACCGATTTAGCCTCTAATCAATAGACCAGCCAACAGTTAAAGTAAGCGAAAAAGCCCGTATTGTTTCTGTTATAAAGTCCACAGTAAAAAATTAGCTCTCAGAGTTCCTTGGCGACACAGGAAACAGGCATTAGCCTTATGTTTCACTACTATCAAAATGATAATTTGTTGATACCGCTGTTCTTGCTTTATTATTATGATAATTAAAGATTATGGATTTCGTTGAATGTTTTTATTTTATTTTATTTTATAGAGGAATACATGATAATATGCGATATATAGGAGGTAAAAATGTTTATTTTGATTAATCTTATGTTTATTGTGATAAATATGCAGTGTGGTAGCTGAAAAACATGTATTATTATTATTATTTAAAAAAACCAACTATTTGCAGGCCTCTGTTCGAACCTGTAACAGGTGACCTTTTCTAACGTGAGGTCAACCCGGTAGGCCCTACGCATCTGGAGGCCCCCCCGCGGTTCTAACTGTCGCTCCGTCCTCTTCTGCTAATGCCTCTTGTACCGTAGCGAGGCTGTCATTCGGCCAGAACGCTGTGTTGCACGCCTCGGTTGCATGTGGCGCTTCGCCAAAGAGTGCCTCTCCGGCTATAATTCAGCGCCGGGCCTGTGTCAGAGCCACATTCAATAATGCCGGCTACACCTGTGCCTCCTCGCACAGACGTGGCCCGACTGCGCTATCGTCGTGTCCGTCCTAATCTCCAGCCAGCCGACCGCATTCAAAAAACCACCTGCCAGATGGGCCTCGCCCGCCGCCATGTTTTATTTATGGCTTCTATCTCGGCCGCCCCGCTCTCTGTTCCATCAGGGCGTTTTCTTACCGAGACGATAAATCGTCCAGATACGTTGTGTTAAAAGATATAGGCAACAGAGGTAGCCGTGGGCTTAAATTTTGATTAAGGTGGAATAACTCGCGCAGTGTCTGTTGTGCTGAAATACAAAATTACTTTAAAAAAAGCATAGTTAAAAGTATATAAAACTGGAGGTTTCCTCGGCGTTGTATATAGATAAAATTGGAGACGCCGTGTTTCAAAAAGTGACTCACTCGGCTAGTTTACCCCAGAAAATTTTATTATAACTAGAAGATTTTCCGGCGTTTCCTGGTCTAGTTGCAGTTGATTTACCCTTACACTTTTTTTATTTACGCAGTGAGAAACATGTTCCAAGTTTCATACAATTCGCGCCATCCATTTCCGAAATTAAAGAAAAGTTAGATTCATCCGCACCCTACCAAGAAAGGAGTGGGTTGAAGTTTATTTACGCTATTTTTATTCGTCTGAAGGGTTCATGCGTACCAAGCTTCGTTGATTTCGTTCCGACCATTTCCGGTACTAAACAAAACGGCGATTTTTCATCACAGATCTAGTAATGGGGCGGTTTGGATGCTTTGATACGGAATTTCAGTTTTCATTTTAGTCCAGGTTACATTTCAACCTAATTACATTTGGTAATGTTGTTGATCGAAATTCGAAATATGGACCGTACGCGCATTAATACATTCCACATATATAAAAATGTAACTGGAATGTGTCTGTTTATTCCGGAATCACGCAGAAAATACATACTTTGAATGGATTGTCGGAATTTGAAAACCTAGAGTCAAAACTAAAATTTAACATATGTCTTAAGACGTTACAACACTCATTTATTTTACGAATAATCTAGCATTACCTGAAAACTTCTGACTCGATTTTGACCAGTTTTCAAAGTATCGAACATTAGATGTGTCTCATTATGCTGACTCATCTGCCGCTGAAGCAATAAAACTTCTCATCATGCTAATTCATCTGGCTTTGGAGCTCAAAATTAAAATATAATCCGTACCTCTACGGTTGAATATCAGGTATTCAGAGTTGTATATCAAATATTCAGATAAGCGAGATATGAAAAAAAAATTCTTTCCTTTCGTTTTATTTCAGGGAGTTACAAACTGCGGTGCCATAGTTATCGTAGAAACTGCATTCCTGCATTACTAAACAACGCAATAAAGAATAAAATGAAGAAAAGTTGATTTTTTGTGCTAACTGTTTTTTTACAACGCTAAAGGCTTAATACAACGTTCTATTTAAATGCATTAATTATTGTGAACAAAATGAATCTACTTTCTGCTCCAAACGCCAGATATTTTAGCTGACATTCGATATCTGGAGAACTTGATTATAATACGATTAAAAGCTAGCTTATGTCAGAAACTCACGGGTATAGTACAGAATGTCATACGAAAACGTTAAATTTTCCTAAACCGTACATGATAACCAGAGACATTGTAGTTTTGCTAACAGTGTGATCAAACAAAATCTCTGCTGTTTTTTTTTTTTCGTTATTATTTTCTCGCATTCAAAACATCCATCTATGGCGTGTAAAACTGAATATCCCGAATTAACGGAAATAATATTTCAAGTTTTTTTAAGTGTGGAGTATGCAAAATAGTTATTCATTTGAAGCTCCGGCGTTATGTAACGTTTGAACATACCAAACCAATCAACTGAGATTCTAAGCTTTAAAAAGGTGAAAACCCGATCGAAATTTGTTCTGTAGTTCCTGAGTTTTTTTTTAGCACAAACTTACCCGGTTTTCGCTTTATAGAAAGGTAGATAGAAATAGAATAGATTAAAAGATTTTTGTTTTGAGATTTGCTTTTCGTCGATGTGTCGCACTTTTGAATTGGTGTTATGTGGTAATGACCTTGTACAACCGTCCAGGCATTGATTTTCTGCTGGTCGCTAGGTGGTTTATACTTTCACCGAAATGTGCCACCATTCACTTACTTAATTACTTCATAAGTGAGAACTTCCATCACCTAAGCTTCTCAATAATATGTCAGTATTAGTACAAATTAAGTCGTGTAAACAATTGCTCTGAATTATAATCAATTTGAATTATAACAAAATAAGTAAGCTTTCTTAAAACTAGTAAAATAAGCTCTCTGTACATGGTAGCCGTTTGATTAATAAAAGAAATAGGCATTCATAAAGTTTCAAGCTATCGAAGCCTAGCGCCTTTCTTTTCTACAAACGTGATGTTTTTGTTTCGCATTTCCACATTTGTTTATCTAAAACATGTGTTAAAATTTCTCAAACTGTTGCTCGAGTACGGCATCTTGTTTCCGTACCGCTTTCCACCTAAGCGCCTAACACACCATGTTTTCTAAGCTATTCTTTCAGCACCGTTGATACAATTGTTTCAATATGTCTCTGAAATCTGCTTGGTGATTTAATTCTGATATTATCCTTAACCGCTGAGACCCACCATTGTGGCAGCACACGTCCAGGTGCAGCCACTTTGGATCAGGAAGGTAAAACGGGACCAGGTACGAGTCTAGGTCCCATCGTCCTGAATACGGTTTTTAGGCGGTTGCCCGTAATCATCAAAGAGAATGTTGAGACGGTCCCCAATATCCACCTTATATGCAATACATTTCAGAAACAAACAAACACTTATCACACTCGGAACATGATTACACGTTTCGCGGAAAGAAGGCAACGCAACTCTTCTCCGCAGGAGGCGTTAGACTCAGCCACAAGGCAGCCAAATCCTAACAACTCCCATCCTGTAAGTGCAAGGAAGAAAAAATTATCCTTTACCTCTGAAATATTTAGAGTTCATTCCATCTCTGGAGAGAAAAAGTTCTGTTATCTCATCTCTGACATCTGTGCTCTAGGGTTTATTCCTGTAATACCATATTTGCTGTTCACAGCTTTGTAGCAAGTTACGTTAGGAATACGGAGGAATTAGGTCATACGCAAGATGTGTTTTCCACCAACAGTAGGAATATAATTCTGAAACTAAGTGAAATGAAATTTTAGTGTCAAACCTAACTAACGTCCATCTCGGCGGTGTCATGTATTCTTGGTACATTAAAAAAAATGGAGTCAGGAGGATGAGAGGTATAGTCAGTGCCTAACAATCGGGAGGAAGTGGGTTGAAATTTTCTTCTAGTCATCCAGATTTCGATTTTCAATGGTTTCCTGAAATCGGGATGTTTCCTTCAAAAGACATGGCCAAATTCTTTCTGACACACTCCCGCGGTACTCGACATTTACGAAGGTAAAACCATAACGAATAAAAAATTACCTAACAAGAAATCATAAGCCATGCTATTATCCTTTCCTAGAAGTATATTTGTCACTTTCCGTCTGAACTTCTGTCGGCTGATTGAACAGGAACTAGCAGCTTAAACAGTATAATTTTTATTCTGCACCGAGTCCTCTGCTGCTGTTTTTTAGTAATGTATTATAATGTTAGTATTCCGTGCCTTTGACAACATACCAACGCGCGATTTCTGGTGAAATCTGTTTTCAAACATATGCTCCCAGTAACTCATACGTAAATTAACCTTAACATAGTTTTAAAGTAACTACCATTGATATATCGTATTAATAGTTGCCACCTGACATAGGTACTTTTGGTCTGACCTTTCTTGCATTTCTGGGTGTAAAATACATTCCCGTTGGCGTTAGAGCAAGTAGCCATTTCATTCATCACCCTGTAAGAAATGAATTAAATTTCTACCACATTTAACATTAAAAAAAAAAAAATAGCATTTGGATACGAGGCCATACAATATTGTATGCAAGTGGCTGAATAGCCATAGTAAATTGGTTCCACAAAATGCAGACAACATAAGACGAGTACAACATTTAATGAAAACCGACTGAGGGCGAGGGCGAACTGGAACCTACGGTCCCTGCACCGAGGAGTACGCTCGCTACCACTACTCTACACAGGGCGGATGTAGTATTCGTTATTAGGGCAGCAGCACAAAGATGATCATTCCAAAAGATATGTATCAACAGTTTTCAGATGGTTTCTAGCCAAAGTGGCGCTCATATCTGTTTACATTGTATGAACGGTTCTGTGTGACATAGTAAATGCAGTGACTGACTGTGAAACGAATCAATGAAGCCGAGGAAAGTAAACATGCTCTACGCTTTCCCTCAATCTG
Organism: Vandiemenella viatica; assembly: GCA_031002005.1. Lineage (NCBI taxonomy): Eukaryota > Metazoa > Arthropoda > Insecta > Orthoptera > Morabidae > Vandiemenella > Vandiemenella viatica. The sequence continues at coordinate 209,001,062 of JARYHS010008074.1, read as the reverse complement.
CTGTGAAATCGGTAACGTTGAACTAGTTGGACTCTTGGAGAGACAAAGTACGTGCTCACCTCACCCTAGATGCGATTGAAGGGAATATGGAACTCACAGTGGACCTATCACAGTATTATAATGCAGCTGATTGTCAATCTTTATAATTTTTCATTTCTAGAAGGTTTGTAAGCGTATTATTTGTGGTATGACAGAGTCACCCACAATGAATATAATTAAATAAATTAATTAATATTCAGATTTTCTTTAATAATATTCAATCTTGTAAGGTGTAAATACCGTAAATAATAGGGATATTGTATGGATAGATAATTGTATATTAAACCCGGGCAGCCAGAGGTATAATTATTATGATTTTAATTTCTGCAAAACTTGCTGCTCAGTAACGTAGTGAATATGGGAAGCTGGACCTGCCATTTTCGAGCGGTCGAGAGCGAGACAATAGCTGGGCTCCCCGACTTGGCGGCGCCGTCGTTCATAACAACGATGTTCCGTTAGACGAGGCCGGTGAACTCACCCCTCTCCGCGCTTGCTCGAGGTCAGGCAGAAAGTGCGCGAACGGAGACAGCAAATGCCGGGCGCGATATAAAACACGTGACGACGGACATGTATAGATGGCCAATCGTGAACGTTTATAGGGGTTCCCAAATCTTAATTCAAGGGGATTCTGTTACATGTGGCGAGTGGGAGACAACTTGGGAGAAGAAGAAGAGAAGAGGCCATTTTGAGGACACTTGCTGCCGGGACGAGCTACTGTACAGACGTGTCAGCCGACACGCTCTCGTCCAGTGATCATTGTCTGGTTCTGATCACTCTCTTGCTCTGGGAAGCGAGAAGTTGTATGGCATGCCTGCCATTACCTGGAAGCTGTCTTGGTAACGCAGTCGTACCCGCTAACCTGGCTTTCACAGCTGCAGAGGCGCTGTGCGTGTCACGCTACATCACGGCGATGCATTAATGGTAAAGTACCTGATGCATACGGTCACAATTCATTGGGTTTTGACGAGACTTGTGAGCCCTTAAGCGGCACTGAGATAAGACTCTGCTCCCGCCACTAAATCATTGAGCTAGCTGATTTTATGTTTCATTGCAAATTCCCAGCATCTTGCTAATTGTAAATTCAAGACGATGCTTTTCTTTAACTTTATATGGCGCCCCTGGGATACTCCTTTGTTGTAGTAAATGTTAGCTTCAATTTGATGGCCTGTGTTGCCACGTTGATCATATGTTAACTTTGCTATTTAATGTTGAAATATTTTATTCAGTTTTGTGTTTGCTTTTCATCGGCGGATTGTAAACGTCGGGTATTGCTTGTTTTTGTGGTCTCTGAATATGTTTAACGTAATGTTAACTATTACCCGGCCTTGTATAAGCCATAAGAATCAATAAATGGGATATTATTTTGTGTACAATATTCATGGTTCTAGTCCCTTTAGCTCACCATTATTATATTAAAATCAATTTTAATTATTATTTTAATCAATAATAATCCCCCTCCCTTTTTATGCAGATCAACTTTCTACGAAAGTCCCCTCCTAATACATATTGTTTGACCTTCATTAAAATCACATCGCGATTTCATGTAAGAGATTTTTTTTTTTTTTATTAATTCAGTTCAGTCTCTTATTTAGATTGGTAGCTTGAGGAAAATTTAAAATACAATTCATGTCAATTTTTTGGGGAAATTTTATTGAACCTCGTGGATTTCACACAATTATAACTCTTCGTATTGCCTGTAACGACTTTATTTGTAAAAATCGTTCAATTTTACATGTAATTAAAACATCGATATATATTTATATTTTGAAATAAATGTTTAAAATTTTTCATAAAGCAGCTTCCGCTGTTTCAGATTAGCACTAAGATCTGAACTGTGGTGTGGAAATAGCAAGCACTAAGTTTAATCTCTTGGCTTCTGATCCGTACAGATCATTTGTAAATTCAAAAAACATCTCCTATATTCTACATTGTCAATCCCGGCACAAAATTTCAGTTAGCGCTTGCTCTGCCATATACAGGATTTTTATAATTCAAGTAAGTAAGTTCGTGTGGTCTTTTTCGATTTGCTATCCATTCCGGTTCTGCCATGACTGGACTTACAGGTTAACGTGGGATCCGAACCACGGAGTGTCGTGGCATATTTCATATGATTAGCCACAATCGAACCCGGGACCTTGGATTTCGAGAGCAAGCGCTTTCAGCTATCAGACAATTCATAGTTCAATGTGACGCCTAATGGAATGATAAAAGTTTCCTTTCACGGTCTTATGGACTCGTTATATAATTTCAAGTTGCCTCGCATTTCGTCGTTAACGTGGAACGCCAGCAACAACGTAATATAGCAGAGCAGCAGGTTATTTTCAGTCTTTATCTGAGACACGCTCCAATTAGTTACCTGATATCTGAGTGTGCGGCTTTGAGAAGCTAAAGGGAGGCGGCCCTCAAGACGCTAGACGATACATTAGCGGTATCTGAAGGGCAGGCAGACATAGAGTGCGCGCGACTGATAGACACCTTGCTCTCGCGTCAAAGTAATTAAAGGCGTTTGAGTACAAACTACTTTGAGCCACTGCCACCGCCAACCACTTTAGGATGCAGACCTTGAAGTGTTCATTGATTAAAGCGTAGGTGCCATCCGCTTAAACTACTCAGCTGAAGTCTAGACGAATGATCTCTTAGTTTCCGTTGGTTCGGATTCCACGCTAAACTGTAGATCCCCTGTACCCGGCAGGATTGTCGGGTTAGGTTAAGGTGACTACCATAGGGGCGAAATGAGCAGCCAATGAAAACCCTATCTCCAGGTCATTAGGAGCACACGGAATTATTATTATTATCCGTTACTTCATCCTAATCCCTGATCCCTGCTCGGCAGGTTCCTGGGTACTTCCCGGACGTCACAAGATTATCGTACTTATAGCTTAGGGCGCTATTGCTTTCTACTGTGAAATTTAACCCATTGGCACTTAGTATTTCACAGTACATGATAGATACAAGAAAATGATAACTTCTTTCTATTTTTTCATGCCGTTTTTCTTCTGTAGTTAATTTTTCAGTGTTTTTCATGAATAAACTTCCTATCCAAGCTTATGCATAGAAAGTGACCGGTAGAAGGACCAAAGTTTCCGTAGCCTTGTCTTGTCATACGTAAAAACGAAATTCAGTGAAGCTTTCGCTCGACGTTTCTTTTATCCCTGAACCCCTAACATCAAGGTAAAGTTTGGAGGTGAATTTACTGTTTTCATCTCCCTGACTGCTCGAAAAACACATGATGTCCAAATAGAAGTTCAGTAGAAGTACTTCTCAGTGCTAATACGAATGAAATGTTCTTGTCTTTCAAGCCTAATGAGCTCCGACAATAGACTAAACGATACACTAATAGATTCTCCGTCTCCATTGTGACATGTAAGTGTTTCTCCAAAACGAAATATCAATACATCTTTCTGTGTAGTAAGCTAAAGTGAGTTATAGGACAGCAGAATCCGTGAAGACACTGCTGTCCTTAGAGATTAACTTCAGCTAACACGTTAATACTCTGCTCAACATTAGCCCCAGATATATCTATACTAGCTTTTTCCCGCGACTTCTTACGCTTAGACTTAGAATTTTATTGTTAGAATTGGATACAGAAAGCTGCAATTTACATAAAAGATGTCCAAAAAAGCAGGGAGTTGGGATAATATCAGGGGGAAGCCATTCTATCATTGAAGCAGTCTCATGAAGGACACCAGTTTAAACATGTTTAAAAATCGCAACAAACTAAGGGAAAGGGGGGGGGGTTAACTGTGGGAGACTATCCACCACAATTTCTCCGTTAGATTTGTCATTTAAAATAATATCACTTTCTGAGAACACGTTATGCCAATACCGTTTTATTCATAATGTCTTTGATTTTGCGGTCCTTTGCTAAGATATACGATGAGCATTCAAGGCCTCAGAGTTTTTTCTAACTAACTACTCACCCGAAAACTATGAAACTGATGTTACTTCTCGACGTAATCTCCCTGCAGACCTACACATTTTTCACAACGTCGATGCCATGATTACTTGGCCCCGGCGAAGGCATCTTTAGGAGCCTGTTTTGATCACTATAACAACGCTGAAGCAATAGCAGCACGGATGGTGAAAGTGTGGTCACGGAGAGTGTCTTTCATTGTTGGAAATAGCCAAAAGTCGCTAGGAGCCAGGTCAGCTAAGTAGGCAGCATTAGAAATCACTTCAAAGTTGTTTTCACGAAGAAACTGTTGCGTAACGTTAGCCCGATGTGCGGGTGCGTTGTCTTGGTGAAACAGCACACGCGCAGCCTTTCCTGAACGTTTTTGCTGCAGTGCAGGACTTCAAAACATTTTCGTAAGATGTACCTGTCACCGTAGTGGCTTTGGAATGCTATGTGTAAGGATTACGCCTTCGCTGTCCCAGAACAAAGCCACCATCATTTTTTTCAGCACTGGCGGTTACCAGAAATTTTTTTAGTGGTGGTGAATCTGTGTGCTTCCATTGAGCTGACTGGCGCTTTGTTTCTGAGTTGAAAAATGGAATCAACGTCTCGTCCATTGTCACAATGGACGAAAAGAATGCCCCATTCAAGCCTTCGTTGCGTGTCAACACTGCTTCGCAACATGCCACACAAGCAGCCTTGTGGTCGTCTGTCGGCATTCGTGGCACCCACCTGGAGGACACTTTTCGCATTTTCAGGTCGTCATGCAGGTTTTTCTGCACAGAACCCACGGAAATGCTAACACTGGAGGCGTTCTGTTCAACAGTCATTCGGCGATCCCCCAAAACAAGTCTCTCCACTTGCTCGATCATGTCGTCAGACCGGCTTGTGCAAGGCCGAGGTTGTTTTGGTTTGCTGTCACATGATGTTCTGTCTTCATTAAACTGTTGCACCCACGAACGCACTTTCGACACATCCATAACTCCATCACCCCATGTCTCCTTCAACTGTCGATGAATTTCAACTGGTGTCACACCACGCAAATTCAGAAAACTAATGATTTCACGCTGTTCAAGTAAGGAAAACGTTGCCATTTTAAGTATCTAAAATAGTTCTCATTCTCGACGCTGCCGCTACAGTTCCATATGTCGTACAGTGCTGCCATCTATGTCACGTATTCACAATGAGTGCATGCTCATTTTAAAACAATTCACATGTTTCTATTTATTTCCAGGCTGGACAAAAAAATCGGAGCTCTTAGAACTTGAGTGCACCTCGTACAGCCTTTGGGGGTTGGAACCGGTGAGCTAGCTGCATATAAACACATTACAGAGAATTATACACGCTGTCCGTCTGTCTTCATTGAGCGGTTAGTTTTCAATATTTCATGACAAAATATAGTATTTCCTTGTCAAATTTCATCAAGATCAATTTAGCCGTTTAATCGTGAAAACATAACAAACAAACAGAGAGACGGAGTTTCTTTCGAATATATAATATCAATGTAGATTGCCTTTATTACAAAGATAAAGAGCTACAATGAGCTAATGTCACACGTCCTAGAGCACTTGCTGGTGTGTTCAGATCAAATCCGAAAGATTTTGTGCTGTACTAACTGAATCCATATCTACTGATAAGTAATCAGCTGCTTCTTCCCACGAGATATATCGCTATTTAACCAAATACAAGGTTCCGTGCGGTGGAATTTTAAAACGCCGTTCAGCGCCCGGTTTACATGTTGGCACGCGTATAATTAAGGAGATGGCTGTTGGAAGATGTAGCGCGCGGAATTCGCTGTCTACTCTTGTGTACTGCACTGTAGTCGCCTATTGTTTAAATGGTAATAAGAAGCGGAGGGCGTGCTCGACATTAGGAGTCGCCTGAGAGAGGTTGCGTGGAATATTAAAGCGGCCGGCAAAATGAAAATTCGCCGCGCCTCGTATCTGCACCGGAAACAAATTCATTCTTTCCACTTTTCCTTGCTGCTTGCGACGCTCTGGGACTGGGGTGTTGAACACTGGCTGCCGGAATTACTCTGCAGCCATCTTTGTGGTTGGCTTGAGATATCGTTTATGCGTAACCAACTACTTCATATTGTTCAGTTATTGTGTAGAACTTTCAACTTTGTGATGATCTTAGCGACTGAATTACAATACTATTAGTATCCAAAACATCTTTAACTGAGGGATCGTCCTCGTGCAATTGATTTAATCAGGTAAGCAACTAACTGGATGATCAGAAGTGAAACGAACGCAATGCTTTCTTAATATCAAATTGTACACTGATAAATCTCACTCATATTCTTATATTTACTGAATTCCACAATGAGATACTTACTATGTTTCAACGTTGATCTTCCGTTTGCGGTTTTAAAGTAAGAAAACAAATAAGAAAATAAATAAATATTTTGTCCTACCTGCACGTAATCACTCAACTATCAGGCTCGATCACGGAAAGAAACTGAATTACGTACGGTGGAATATAACCTAATTAGAACAGTGCCATTACGATCCAAAATATGCACTTGATTACAGGATAGTATTTACTACCTACAGCACGGCCTGCATCCAGCTGAGGTTTTTAACTATGTCTTCAAATTGTCATTTTCCGATTCCCTCGGGTTTGCATGACAGAGCCGAGCCATGGGATATTTATACAGAACTCGAATAGGTTATATCAGCTATGCATGTTACTATGGAATTACAGTTGATCTAAAGCTAAAGGCGATGCTGGATGGAGACTTCGGATATCTGTGGTTTCGCATAACATATCATCTACACTAATATTATACATGTGAAAATAACTCTGTTTATTACGTTTTAATTACTAAACGGCTAAACCGATCTTGAAATTTGACAAAGAAATAATCCGTATCATTAGGAAGGATACGTTTCTCGGGATTAATAACATATTTTGTCATGAAATTTCTAAAATTAACTGAGTGGTGGCAGACAAACGGATAGCGTGTGTAAGTCTCTGTTATGTCATATCAATCGCTCGCAGTCAGTTAACTTTTACGTAACTTACAGCTTTCTATATCCAATTCTAACAATAAAACTGTAAGTGGGTGCTCAGACTTTGTCGATGTTGTCTTGGTTGTCCGGGTTGAACCGCGTCAATTTATGAAAACCTAACGTTTCGGCCATCATTTTGCGGCCTTCTTCAGAGGACTGTCAAGGCTTGGATCGTTGTCGCTTATATATAGCTCCCGGAAAGCGCGCTAACCGTTTGGGGTGACGTCACTCAAGTTACCGCCGCCAGTGTGGCCTGTCCAATGGGGGCTTGCGTCCCGCGTTTTTCTAAGCAAGCATCACCACAACTGAGGATGGTGGTGTAACGGTTAGCTTTCTGGCCTCGCATTCTGGAGGACGGTGGTTCGAATCCCTGTCCGGGCATCCAGATTTTGGTTTTCCATGGTTTCCCAAATCACTCCAGGCAAATGCTGGGATGCTTCCTTCAAAAGTCCATGGTCGATCTCCTTCCAATTCCTTGCCCCCCCATCCTTTCCCGTCTCTAAAGACCTCGCTGTTAAGAGACGTTAAGCAGTTAAAAAAAAGCATCACCATATTTGGTCAAGTCCGCGTTAATATTATCTGGTCTCTTTTTAATTTCCAGCGCTTCTCTGATACGCCTGGTCCACCATCTGCTTTCATGAACCAGTTCACTATTGTCACTAAATAAAATTGTGTGCCAACTGTCGGCCGAATGTTGTGCTACAGCTGATTTGCTGACGTCGTTATTTTTAAGTGGTATTATATGTTCACACAGCCTTTCCTTGACCGTCCGTCCAATCTCACCGATATAAACTTGGCCACAGCTACAGGGTATTAGGTACACGCGCGCTGCCTGCAGTTTCTCCCTCATGTCTTTAACCTTTATGAGCACATCCTAGGCGCTCTGTATATTGGACGGTTATTTTTCTTCTTTAGAACACGGCCAATTTTATCAGTCACCCTCTGAACGTAGGGTAATACTGCCATGGTTCCGTCTGTTTGTATTTTGGCTTCAACTTCCGGTGCTGGAGCACAAGGTAGTGCTTGAGGTTCAAGCCTTGAGATGGCCTTATTAATGACGTTAAGGCTGTACCGTTGGCCAGAAACGTCACTTTCAAAATTTCTTGTTCCGCGGCTATTCTCACATTGTCACTTACTATGGAAGCACGAACACTTAAAGTTTTTAAAATTCCGCGTTTCACAGCTGGATGGTGGTGAGAGGCTGCATGTAAATAGTTATTCGTGTGCGTGGGCTTGCGATAAACACCGTGGCCCAGGGAGCCATCTTCCTTCCGCCTCACGATCGCATCCATGAAGGACGTTGTTTGTCCACAATTTTATTTAGTGACACTAGCGTACTGGTTCATGAAAGCAGATGGTGGCCCAGGTGTATCAGAGAAGCGCTGGAAATTAAAAAGAGACCGGATAATATGAATGCGGACGGCGGGCTACAACTTGACGAAATATGGTGATGCTTGCTTAGGAAAACGCGGGACGCAAGCCCCCATTGGACAGGCCACGCTGGCGGCGGTAACTTGAGTGACGTCACCCCAAACGGTTAGCGCGCTTTCCGGGAGCTATATATAAGCGACAACGATCCAAGCCTTGACTGTCCTCTGAAGAAGGCCGTAAAATGAAGACCGAAACGTTTGGTTTTTATAAATTGACGCGGTTCAACCCGGACAATCAAGATAACAATAAATTTGTAAGTCCACGCGTACGTAGTCACGGGTAACAGCCAGTATCACAATATCATCTTATACTTAACCTATTCACTTCCAGTCCCTAGCTTCCAATGACCTCGATTACTATGAGTTGTGAAACTCCAAAGAGATCACTGGACTCCTTCCGTTGTGGGACTGGTTACCGTGGCGTGTCAAGGTGAACGCAATAACAGCAAAAGGATGGCATACCCCGCTGCCGCGCCGTGTTTATAGCTGCTGGATCTTGTTACGGGAAGAGTCACTATTGGTCTCTGCGTACGCTCGTAAACGTGCGGAAACGGTGACGCAAGGGATAGGAGGACCAGTTACAGTCGGAACGTACTCTAGTTTGATCTGTTTAATTATTTTCTGACGTAAGCAATTCATTTTTAAGTTTCTTCCGCTGGGTTAGCGTTGTCAGTAACCTAGCCGCAATTATTTTTACGACTGTCGATAATACTATAGGTGTCATAGTAGAGAAAAAATTTGTGGTGTGCTTTGAAAAATTCTTAAATTTATGAAAATAACGCTGAAAGTATGCCGAATTACAATTAAAACAGAATAATAATAATAAAACAACAACAAAAAACAAATTATTTAAAATCTGATGTTGAGCTGATTGAAACTAATTGCAATAGAGTTTAGCTTTTTTGACGGGTTGAATGCAGATTTCTTGCTCATAAATAACTTTTAAAAGCTTAAATAACACTACTCTCTGTTTTAAAGACGAATTCTATTTTTTCTTTTTTTTTCTGTAAAATAGATCAGGGAGTGTAATGAAGTCACCTGTATTGAACGAATATAAATAATTAAAAGCAACAAATAGAAAAAATAGCAACAAAAAATATTGGTTCAAGACTCACTATACTGCATATACATGTACTGTATGATGTCGTCATGTGATTTTCCGTGAGATTTAAAGCAATTTAAGCTTTAACATTAAAGCGCTCATGCGCAGAACATGCGTATGCACAGAGCGTTGCTGCACATGCGCACTGAAAGCGTAACGCTAACAAATTTCTACTTACCGCGGCCAAAGCAGTTTCACTTTAAAACTGGAAGAAGGAAGAAAGGTGAGCTGATAAACCAATTATTCCCCGTGGTCGAAAGTAAGCCACAATAGGAAGAAGAAGAATGAGTTTACTTTCCATCGCGGCATTCCTGTAAACTCATCACCGTTTCTTTATTCTTCTGTTTTTCAGAGGGACGCTCGCAGCAATCATAATACAGTGTTTCCGGCGAATCGACAAATTAAGTGCAGGTGGTGACACCAAACAGATCACAATAATCGTAGACAGCGGAGCATTGCGTTCACCATCAGCTTTTTATATTTCATTTTATGAAACGAGCCTCTAACTTGTTGACTGATCCTAGTTAGTCACCTGGCCGTTAGAAGAGATAACGACTGCCGCATCCTAGTCGAGAGCTGACTAAGAGGAAGCAACGTCATAGTTGCAACTATCTATTAATCTGTCTGTGTCCGGTTGCGAAGTTGAACTCAATTGCTATGGCATTTGGAACTACATGACAGTGTTTTAACATTTCTCCTTACTCTCATCAGTTTCCTATTATTTCCTATGCTTGAATTATCTCTTGCCTGTTTGTTTTAGAATAAACCTGTTTTTAATGTATGATTTATTGTTGGTATAAACTGTAACCAGTATAACGCTTAAAATCTGAATAGACAGTTTAGTGCTAGCAGCTTTCGAAGTCTTGCCTCACTAAATGTCGGGATGACGTCCGATGAATTTACCTTCTAGTTTTGACGTTCGATCCAGACTCGTCGTCGGTGTCACATATCGCTGATGTTCTGAACCCTCACAGAAATTACAAGCAGTTCGGCCGATCGAAACGGAAACCGACTAAAAACCGCTTTCATGATGGCTGATATGCTGATGCCTGTTTCCAATCATCATCATCATTTTCCAGGTCCAGTCTCCCGAGTGCTGTAATTTCTCGAGTGGTGACTAATTTAAGCAATCAATCCCAACGCCGAGTCATTCAAATACCGGTAGATCAATAGTCATGCTTAAGTCTCTTTAACGTTCCGTTAGACGTGCTACCTGATGGAAGTAATAACTAGTGAAACAGATAGGGAGCAGAGTCTTGTAGCGCCTGGCAGGTGGCGCACGCGCGAATCACACCGCCAATTGAGTTACGGGCGAGTGGCGTGCGCTGCGGGTGGCCGCAAGCGCGCCTTCAGGGGCCACTACTGTCAGTCTGTTCTGCGGTCGTAATTAGAGCTACGAACACCAGACCTGTAACTCGATTAATGGCGCCGTTGTCTGAGTCTACCTGTTGGGAGACGGCGTCGTTTACCATGACAGGATAACTAGGAAAATTTAATCTATTGTGAGGACTGAAACTGTTGTAAGTGCTTGGTCACAATCTTAAATTTTGTTCTTTGAACACCTCTTTCCTATTTACCTCTATCCAATTTTTCTGTTTCCAACAATGCCACTTCTGTTTGTTGAAGCCATGCAGTTGCAGAGCTCTGTTACAGGTGTTTAAATCAATAAGTTAGATGCGATGTTAGTTTTGAAGCAATCCCTACAATGACATGGATGAAGATAATCAATCATTCACACTTTTGGATGTGCTATTTTGCACAATTTTGGTTATAATACTTTGTTCCAATATTTTTTATGGGCAAACGATGTTTTATAGAGCGAAACAAAAATGCATGTTTCTGAGATAAATAATCTGTCCCTGTCAAACTTTTTGTTGATTCCGTACAGCGATACAACATTGGTTTTTTTCAGTATTAAAACACTCACTCTACAAAATAAGTTCTCTTCTTAGCTTTGCAGTCACGAAGGTGCGTATTTATTGTGCTCTTGCTGACCTTTTCATGGAGATGCACACCATATGCTGATAACGGTTCCACGTTTACCAATGTGTAATTACATTTTGTGGAGCCGCCAAGGGAGACGAAATCTAGGAGCCCTCCACACGTAATTGTCTGCTAATAGATATTTAATTTTATGAACCTACGGTTAGTGTTACTAAATTAACGATGAAGTTACTAAATGAAACTACCAGATAGTCTTTGAAAATCTTTTACTGCCTCATTATAAAGAAATATTTTTAATAAACCAACTAAATCGTTAATATTCAGTTTTTCCCATAAAATATTCCAGGATATCTTGCAAGGCTGTCACCTGTAAAGTAACTTATTTATTGCCACATTGCCAAGTTTCTTTCGTTGTTCTTGTTTAAATTAAGACCGGTGTCAGTATATCAATAATCTTAACTCAAAAATATTCTTCCATCAAAAGTATACGTGATGATTATTATTGGGATTTATTGTTGCGGGACTTGTATATGGATAGCTACACCGCTTAGGTTAAAGCAGGAACACTGAATTTCTCCTACTATTGTTTGTGAATGTATTTACAGAAGATACAATGTGTAATAAAGTGACGCCAGCACAGCATTAGTGTACATTACTGTATTTTATTTTCACACAGTTTATTGCATTTAAAGTATAAAATGTCTTGGTTCATTACGAAGTAATAATAGCAAGAATTACTAGAGACATTCTTATCCATCTCTGTATGAGATGCAAGATTCTTTTATGTAAATTATTCGCTATCCACACAAAAAGAGGAGTTTACTTTGTCATTGAATGAATTATTAAAATTAATAAAACTCATGAAAAGGTCGTAAATAAGTTTATACATTCTAATTACAAACAATGAATAAAGCGAGTAAAATACTGAATAAATCGACTTTCTAGAAATTTGTCTTTCCGGAAAATACATGACTAAGCGGTACATCTTAGAAATCTCAATTAATATTATGATACAAAAGGAACTCAGCCAAAAAGACCAACAAAATCCAATGCATATGCGTGATATTACAAGTAATATTAAACCAGTTTTAATAATTTCTCGGAATGTTTTGATTTTCAGTTCCTCCAAGTTTCGGCATAAAGCTTTAGGTACTATGATTTACTGGCACACAGGAGGACGTGGGTTCGTTTCCCGACCAGTCAGGACATATAGATTTCAGTTTTCTATGATTTGCCGATACCACTCCAGGCGAAAGCCAGTAAGTGTCATAGAAAAATACATCGCTTCCCTTCCTTTGCTCCCAAGTGTTTACTAGTCTTAATGACGTCAACTTGAAAAGCCCTAACAAATGAAAGTTGTATTAATCTGTTAAGTGTAATTGTTGTGGCTTCGCACGTATTCGATGATGAAAGTCCGATATGTACAAAGTACATATTTTACTATCTAGAAGTTGTTCCAAATTGCCGGGTTTATATGGTAGGAACCTATCACTTCAAATACTTTACTTATATTTTGGTAAGACCATCATCGCTTGGCGACTGAATTAAAGAATTATTAAGAGGGAGTAAACAAAGTTTTGCTTATACAGTACTCACCGAGCGTGTTGGGTGAGTGGTAACGTTCTGGCTTCACATTCGGGAGGACTTGGGTTCGAATCCATGTCCGGCCATCAAGATTTCAGTTTTACGTGATTTCCCGAAATCACTCCAAGCGAATGCCGGGATGGTTCCTTCAAAATTTTATGGCCGCATTCCTTGACTGTCCTTTCCCGCCTCTAATTACTTCGAGGTTAACGAGGCGTAAAGTCATAAACTACACGGCCCTGACGTTTAATTAATATGTTTACGATCTCACAGAAAATGGAATAAAGTAACATATACGAAATGACTTCCGATGTGTTGTCTCGTTCTGGAATGAATAAAACAAAATTCCTGTTTTATTATTACACTTTTACGCTGTATTGGGCTTCGCCTGTCTAAGGTTTGTTACGATTTTTTAAAAAAATAATACAAAAACTCTGTCTGGTTAGTTTCAGTTCATAAAAAAGCGAGAAAAAAGCGCTGGTGTCATATTTGTGGTTTAGAGACGTGTAAAAAGATGCAGACGATGTAATAGAAATAACTTTTACGACAGACTGTTGTACATTTGGTTCGCCCGGAGCTTATTTTTATGAATCTACTTTCAAATGATCACCATTTTTTACTAAAGATAATGTAACATATTGGAAGACTGGAAGATCCAGTGAACATCATAATATTATATACTTCAGAAATCACACACTTTCTTTTTAAGGTTGCAATATCGTACAAGATTTCAGAATACGGAACCTTACTTCTTCCTTCTCTCTCCTATTGCGATTTCAACTATTTTCATACATTCTGCACGTTCTCGAATATTATAAAAAAATTCATTTCACGTTCAATAGTGCTGCTGATCTTGACAATAACAACGGTTATCACGCGTAGTGATTCGAGATACCAGGTAACTCCAGTGGTAGTTACATTCAGACTGGACAGTGATACTACTGGGGATTTGAATACATTACGAATCACGAAACATTAAAAGATTGCAAAATTTCGATTATATATATGAAATGTACTTAAAATACGATGTACGAGTTTCAAAATTATAGGGAGCGTATAGAATTATTGACCAGGATATTTCGAAGTGACAGTTTTGATTTGCCACGCATGCGCCCTATTGTTTCTAACAAACCTCACTCGGTAATCCTACCGGATACAGTGGACCTTCAGTTTAACGAGGAATTCGAGCCAAGGAGGCGTTCTGGCGTAGTCCTCATTACACAGCAAGCTGTGCTAGAGGTAAAGGTTTCGTTATGTGCCTTTCAAAATCCCCACCGAGACAGGTTTTCGAACCTGAGAAGTTTCGATCTGCAGTTAGATACCATAACTGCTGACTCACGAAACCCCTCACAGGGTAAATAAAACTAGACCAGTAAAATACTATTAACCGCATAAAAGGAATGTTGCAGATAGTGTTATTTGAAACAACTGGGATATTTGAAGGCAGTAGCAAAATTGCCATTAAAATTTCTTTCTATTGTCCTCTGCAATCTTGTTGTTGTATTGGCTCGTGAATGGACATGCAATAATAATAAGATATAAATCAGACTTTAAGTAATTGCTATCAAATAAAAATATTTACACCTTCAGTATCTTCTGAAATGATTTAAAAGCTTTAACTTTTCAGTGAGCCGATGAGAAGTTTTTCATCAAACAGTACGTTACTAAAAATTACAATTGTCTCCCAGTGTATACCTAATTATTGTTGTTACCAAGGTTTTAGCCAGACGCCTCGCGTCGTGTCTCCACTGTTCTGGAGAACTAACCCTGGATAAATGACAGCGAAAACAATCAATAATTATTAAATTACTTGTGAAATTATTAAATCTTCCTAATTTCACTCAAAATTGTGAATATTACCTTAAACATAATAAACAGTCTGAAATGTTTGGAAAAGAGCCGAGACATATTAGCAACGGCTTTTCGCACTAAATAACACATTTTTAACTAAATAATCACTATTTAAAGCAATTAAAATTACTACAAATATGTTTGCACACCATAACAACTATTGGAAATTATGTTTGCAGCATATTTTAACATATTAATGAGACAATCATATATGCACTTCAGCGACCAATATGATCTCCGATACCTATGTGACGCTAATTAATTGAATTAAAAAATGAAATATGGGGAAATGGCATAGTAACGTTGCAGTTTCCTTAATTCAAGATCACAAGATGGAATGAGTTCAAACCATACGAGCAGATGAAAAATAATATAAATGTGTCTAATAAATGTCTATAAACTTTTACTGATACTAAGGGAAAGATGAGAAGGGGTAACTGAGGGACAAACCGGCGTACTGATATAATTTCAATGAAGCATACTCGTAAGTTTCAATTCTATAGTACCATGTTTGACAGTGCTGACCCTTAATAAGGAAATGACAGGGACACCGTGATAGCGTGTAGTAGGTAACTATCACCCGTAGTCATTTCGGAAACCATCAGGGTGAACCTCTGTTTCTGATTAAACTGTTAAACGAAACCTCGGTCGCAGTGGCGGAACCTGTGGAACGAGTTTAAAGCCCGGCAGGCCAGCTGCCTCTCTGTTATGCATGTAAACGGCAGTGCAGATAGCGTCGGGTTTGGTCCTCTGAGCGGCGGAATAAAACTTGCAGGGGAAGGTTGGCTGCGGGGGGTTTGTTGTTAACTATTCCACTCTGCCTCCCGCGCCTGGGCCTCTTCTTTTTGCAGCCAACGCCTGGCGCAGAAATTAAATTTCAAGGAGTTTAAACAGCATGTGTGCGTAAAAGTAATAAGATAGTTTTCATTAAGGACTGTGGAAGCCCCTATTTAAATTCCATTAAAAATTAAAAGAACGTGTGAAGTTTAATGTAACGAGGTTCCTCCCCTCGAAATAAGTGTCAGCCGTACGTCTCTCCTGCTTAGACGCGGGTGGCGGTGCTATCTAATATGCAGGGGCAGCACGCTGACACAAGTTGTGAATGGGACGGCCAAATTGGCTTCCCTGGGGGCACAGCCGCTAAATTACCGAAAATACCTGTCTGCACTGACATTGTGGTTTCGATTTCCAGTGCGGGGGCGGGGGGAAGTTGGAGGGGGCGTATGAAAGTCATAGTGGAACGAACATTATTTAGTATCACATTAAATATTAACAACTAGGGGAGTTCTTGGCGTAAATTTACCCGTACCCTATTTTTATTCCCGCAAAGAAAAACGTTTGTACAAATTTAATAAAATTCGCTCCAACTTTTTTCGGAATTAAAGCAAACCTAGATTCATCCGCCCCCTATCAAGAAACGGTTGGGTTGAAGTTTACAGGTGTTTGCACGAACACTATTTTCTATTCGTCCGAAAAGATTCATGTCTATCAAGATTCGTCAATTTAGTTAAAAAATTGCATTACTACATTACTGAAGAACGCTACATTATGTTAGAACTCACATTTGATTCAATTGCGAAGTGAATGGATATACTTTTTACTCGAAATGCCAAATACTTTAACTCCGCAAATTAATCCTTTCATGCAAATATCAAAACTGAATCCGGAATAATATTATCGTAAACAGAAGACTAATACTGATGGCCAATGACATTGTCCAGAGATCATGCTTAAAGAAAATCTCTGTTGTTTTTACGGCTATGTATGGCGTTTAAAAATTGAATATCCCAAATTAAAGGAAAGAATACTTAAATTTTTGTTTATTGTGCAAAATAGTCATTATTGTAAGGTTATCTTATTGCTTGTGTTTAGTGCGAAGTATGGAACATCTAATCCTTCCATCCTCGGGATTTATCACCATACGTTCAGAGTTTCATTTGATGCTTCTGCGTTATTTAACGTTGAAACATAAGACATGCCACACAACTGAATTATGATTCTATGCTTTAAAACGGTGAAAACCCCATCGATATCTGCTCCGTAGTTTCCGAGTTTTTATAAGACCAGTTTTCGTTTTATAGATAAAGATTAACCACCACTGTGGCTCATAATACAGGTGCTCTGCAACCAGAAAGCATTTAATTCATATATTCGGAGCACAAACAAGTAATTTGTATACGTTTTTCTACTATTCTCTTCCAAGGCGTAGGATTGTTCTACGATTAGCAGTTCAAAAACTGTCACGTTTGATATAATTCGAGAAGGGCAGTTACAACTTATATATTTCTTAAACAGATTGTGGTACTGACTTATCATGATTTCGGCCGAACAACCGCAACAAGGACAGTGTCGTCAGCGGGCAAGTGTAATATTGTCAACTAGCTTTTGGTCGCTGCTTCGCCCGAGACCAAAGCAGTTGGACGATTTTAGTTCGTAAGCTGTTATTAAATCCAAACGGCATCAAGGCCAAAACGGTAAGCATTGGCAGTTGCCAATCAAAGTGCTAAAATAATGTTATTTTTTAAAAAAATCCCCTCCTAGCTATTTTCTTATCTTTGGGGAGGGGTGCGGGCGTTCCTTGAGCACTATAAAAGATTTTTATTTACGTTTTCCCAGTGTTTTATCGTACAAAGTTTAAAATTCTGAAGAAAAAAATAATTAAAGAGTCTTAAAACTATGTGTTAACTAGTCAAACTGCAAGTCGGAAATCTGTCATATGGAACGAGGAGAAAAAACTGAAATTATGCTTGCAGTATTAGTACACGCTTTAAAATTATATTTGCTTGCGGTAGTAGGAGACACTAAAATTATTTATGTTTACTTTCTTATGTGATTCTAATACCAATCTTTGAGTTCATCCGTTCTTTGTGTTGGCATTCCAATGAAACAGAGGCCTTGACTTCCTTAGTGTTCAGTTTCTTTTTAATAACATAAATACTATTTTCTCTTTTATTCTAAACTGTAAGATTGAATTTTAAATACATACTTCGATACCCGACCTTTGTGTAAAAATTGAAATATATACATTCAATATTTTGGTTTTCTAGAGCAAACAAACAAATTCGTTCTTTTATAAGTATGGAGATTATGGAAATTTCCTTCTGCCAGCGAATATTCCTCTTATCATCACTAAACTGACATTATACTTATTGCATGTAAGTGATCTTTGGTTTGGCTGTGAAATTACATTTAACTAAAAAAATTGAATGTTTTTACTTAAACTTTTTGCTCGTAACTGGATATTTTTTTATATTGTACCAACACGTGAAAATATCCTATCTAGAGAATACGTATTTATGTTATTTGAGATATCTTGGTATGCCTGTAAAACAAATAAACCATTCGGCCATCCAGATTTTGTTTTCACATGGTTTCGCCAAATAGCTTGAGGATAAAGCCAATATGGTTCCTTCAAAAGGCCATGGCCGAATTTCTTCCGCTCTTTTCTCCTAATTGTTTTCCACCTCAGTATGGAAGTCTATTCTTGAGTTATTGTGTTTCCGAAAAATCTTGTCAATTGTTGCTTGAAATACAAATTGTTTTAATGTCGCATGTTTTCTCATTTATGCCATTTGCTTCGAATGGAATTTCCGGTTTCGTAAGTGGACCAGCTTGGAACTTACGCTGTACAGCGCTGAGCCAAGGCAATAGTAACGAGCCACTCGCTTTATCAGCATACCAGTGGTACTTTGTCCTCCACTTCTGTATGTACTCGTACTTCTCCAGTATTTAAATTATGTGATGAAATTCTTCTGCAAATGGCAAAACCTTATTTAATTGCTATATTTCAGTGTATGAGATAATTAGATGAAGTGAAATAGGAATGAGAAAATAAATAATATAGTTATTAACGTCAATTCTCCTATACCAGATTTTATACAGTGATTTCGATTCTGCAGAGAAACTATTTCTGAATTGTGAGTTTCTATGATGGTGCCTGGCGAGAGGTGTGAACTCGCTGCAGCGACAGATCGGTGCGTCACGCTGGGCCGACACGCAGTTGCGCATGCGCACGTTGGTATTTTAAGGACATTTATCGGCTTTAAATAAAATTTCCGACACGCAGTTGCGCATGCGCACGTTGGTATTTTAAGGACATTTATCGGCTTTAAATAAAAAAAATAGATTTGTAACGAAACTATTATGTAAATTACCATTTTGTTGCTTTTAATTATTGTTTTGTATGGTTACATAATTGTGAAGAAACTTATCATCAGAGACCGTACGACCTGAACGGAGTAACAAGAGTGTGCTTGTGGTAGATAAATCGCAGAAAGCTGCGGTACAAATGCATTATAGCTTTCTTGGAAATAGACGGGACGTTCTCGCTTCCCTCGTGAGTCCAATAATACATAACCGTTTCTGCTCGTTTCGCTGTTTTTTGTTATTTTCAGTGTCTGTTTTGGCTGGATGCCTTTCTTACACCTTTTCCTACTCCCAGATAATCGTTTCTTTTCCACTTACTTGATACAACCTGCAAGCCGTGTTGTCTTTATCTTTCGTTATGATTTATTAGTTGGACCAAACTCCACTCCTTATTGTGCGCACCATCATGTATCTTCTCTCCGTGAGACTCTATCACAAACTTCTTGCTTCATCCGTTCCGTCACGTACCGAACTCGTTCATTTAGTTCTTTATCTGTCACTTAATACCAAAATCCTTATACAACGCATTTCAAATCTTTTTTCTTCTTTGTAGTATTCCTAAAATCAATTCCTTAGTTACATACAGTCTCTTCTTGTTCTTCACCAACTTTTCCCAGCATTAGGGGTCTGATGCCCTTAGTGAGTTTTACTCATCGTTGCCATGGAACTTTGATTTTACGGGCGCATTTTGAACCTCCTGCCGAGTTGTACTACATACTAACGGAGGTAGTGAATTGTTGCCATCTGTCTGTGAAATGTGTAACTGTGTTCTGTGTGTGACAAACGTATTTTTTGTTTGTGAAATGTGTAATTTATGCTGCGGAGATTGTGCACCGTCCCGGCATTCGCCGTGACAGCCGCAGTCAGCACTGCGCGGAGGCCTGGGCCCTGCCTGACCCTGACGTACCTCCCCGATCAGCGGGCCCATAGTCCATAGTTATATACAGTGCTACGCTCAGTTATTAATCGCATGAAGAGAGAATATAACTTGCCTCCGATCAGTTTTAATACGTTGTGGTGTGATGGTTAAGTCCCGTAGAAGCATTAACGTCAACTCTGAGTAATTTTAGAGAAAAATCAAATTAAAACCTTTTGGCGTGGAATCTTTTTCGGTCCAAGTGGATCGACAGATTATTATTATTTAAGATATGCGAGGTACGTAAATGAAAATTTGTTTAGAATTGATGGAATTTGTGACTTGGGAGTGACTGTCCCATTATTTTAGCGAATGACCAAGTTGACCGCAAATCATTGGTGCTTGGATTAGAGCTTGGTCGTATTTTTTTTTTCACACGAATTTTTTGAAAAAATACGTATTTGTGTTAATTCATGTTGTTTGTATACACATTTTCCTTAAAAGTTGGAAGTGATGAGTGACAGCAAATATCCGAATGTTTCGTTATACTTGGAACAGTGCAGCTATCGATAATGATTCTTTGTGGAGTTTACTTGGGATAAATTTTTTTTGAAATACTTAATACGAACTGACGGGGATACGTAACTGTAGTTTTCATTGTACGATGGTGTGTCAGATCACATGCTGTAAATTATCAATTTCCGACTTCTTAGTATCTTAATGTTCTTACTATAATATCGCGGTGGTAAACAATTCGTGCAAATATGTATTTTTGAAAAATTTCCATCGAAGTGTTGAAACAAAAATAGATAAGAGCAGATTCTAATCCAAAAATCAATAATTTACAATGAAACCGGTTACTGACTAGACCGCGGAGGTAGTCAAAAGTGTTTAAACTTTTACTGTACGAGGAGCGCCACTCGCAAACCAAAAATACTGCGATTTTTCATAAAATTTTGATTTCCAAACTTTATATATATTACAGAAGGAAGTGTCTTTTAATAATACATCGGTTCTCTCTATTCTGCAAGCATCCATTGACCTTTATTCTCTGAAAAACTATTGATGGTTGAATTAGCCCTTTTACTGGGCTCATTTTTAATTATGCATTATCATATTAAAAACAATAATTCAGGTCGGTTTGTATGCTAGTTTCAAATTCTCCTTGTTGGTAGTAGAAAGTTCTTCCATAGTCCAGGATCGATGCTAAACACTTATAGATTTCTCTTCTTTTTTATACACTTTTTTTTTTGCTTCTATTGTTATAGTTTTGAGAACGTTCTTCCTTCGGCCAGCTGTTAGAATACTACTTTCTAATAACAGAATCATTTTCATTCCACTGTTTTTGTATTTAGGTCTATATTTGTTAACATTTTTGCTGCAATTCGTTTCCCTGACGTCATTAAGTAATTTTATGATATTCTCACTGTTTGGTAACAAGATAAGACCACAAGAAAATCGGTGTTTCCCTTTGAATTGTTATTATACTTTTTTCATGTTCTTGATTTCTTCGTCTGTGTACACGAAGAATATTGATGGGAAGACTGTAACTTCGTCTCACGTCCTTTTTAATTGACTCTTGTGTCTTATGATTCTTTACATTTATAAATAACTTTGTAGGTGTTCCTCTGGGTCAATATTTTACACTTTCCATCTTTATATTTTGAAACCCTTGTCCGATCTAAGTACACAAAACCCGGTTTTTAAGGAAGAAGAAAACACCACAAAGGTATACTTGTAGCCGCCACACAACCTTCCCATATTAATCTTAACGCCACGATTCCTTCTTTGTACCTCGGTATTTCACTAACCTAACTGAACTGCATTTAATAACCTCCTTCTTTTTACTTCGATAGCTATTGATGTTATCCCTATTAGTATTTATGAATAATATTAATTCAGACTTATTGTATGTTAGTTTTCACATTTGTTGATTTGGTATTTATTTAGGAGTTTGGAGATTTTACATTTATTGAAATCTCGCGGAATCTCTTCTGTTTCTTATTTTTTTCATATAATTCAAATTATTTCTGTTGCTATTAATTTTAGCAGTTTGTAACTTCCTTGTCTCGGTTAAAACCTTTCAGAGCTTCGTTAAATTCAGTCCTGAAAAAAGGATTACGTATATCATCAAAGTAAACAGCTTCCTCTCGTTCCTATACACCGTTGTCTAGGTTATCTCCACCTGTAGCTTCTCTGTATTCTTACCATTGGTGAACCTTTTTCCTCTTAACCAATAAAATTACCTATTTTTAGGTGTATACGTATTTTCTATTTTTTTTCCAAAGGTCTTTACTTTTTATTTTTATGAGCCTACTTTACTTGAAACAGCTTCCCAACTTCTTCACACAATTCTTGAACCAATTTTCTTTAATTTTCGTATATTTTCTGTTTATGTGGTTTCTAAAATACCTATGCTTCAATATTCTACATCTACATTATACTCCGCAATTCACAAATACTGTGGGTTGCAGATGGTGCTAAGCACCAATCCTAATTCTGTGCTTTCCAATCTCGAACAGAAAGTGGAAAGAAAGAAAACATAAAAGCATCAGTATGGCATCTTATTTCTCTAATCTTATCCCTCCTGTCATTGTGACCTAAATAGGTTGGCGGAAGAAGAACTTCATTTCACTCGTAAATTAAAGATTTTTGCATATTCTCCAATATATTCAATCTAAAAAGACGTCGTCTGTCTGCCAAACAAATCCAGCCCGATCTATTATTTAATTCTGTGACACTTTCGTAAAGACTGTAACTAACAGTCACGAATCGAGAGGCTCTCTTCTATACTTTCTTTAAAGTGTCAATCAATCCCTTGCACAGTTAAAATTAATTGAACTTTACTAACAGCAAAGTACCACATTTTTTTATTTACTAGCTTCTCCACATACATTAGGAATAGTTTATTTAATAGAAATGAATATTTAGTTGAAAAAAGCCATTGATGATGGAAAATATTATTTTTAAATTTGTCTGGACTCTTCTTTTTTAAGTATGGTCTGAATAGTTTCGTTTTAACTTCAATTAATTGTTTTTGTCAAGTCCGAAATAAACAAAAGGATTCAAAATTGTTTGCTTCATTTTTAATATGGACAGATCGGAAAATTGTAATTGCCTTTTCAGTAAAAAGTGAGTTCTTTAGCACTTTTTAAAGCATGTGGCAAATTCACGGTGGAGTCTCCTTTTTGTTGTTAAACGGGTTAACACATTGGTTTCTCACATTTGTTCTTCAATTGCTACGTTGTAAAGAACTTTCCTTTTGATCCTCCTTCTAGGAAGCATTACCACCTAAAATTTTCTAAAAAGGATTACAACTTTTGTATGTTTGTTTTCAAATTGTTTGTCACCGACGTAATAGGTAGTAAAGTGTGTTTGAGTGAAAATACACTTCAGTAAGTGTGTGTGTGGGCTATTGCATCTAATGTACCGAGTTGTGAAATGCTTTTGCAATTTGTCGCAAGAGAGCGCCACAATATCTGGAGCCAATCAGAGGCCGAACACGTTGCATCAATATCGGTGCACGCAGTTATAGACCGTTCGGAAGGCCATTGAAGGCAGAGCCAGCATTTTAAAGCACAAAAAAGCAGATTAAAAAAAAAAAAACTCCGCTGTGGCTGTTCTGAAAACAAGTGGTTCTGGCCGGCTTTTTCAGGCCTGCTGCCAGCTAGTTGCTGTCTATCGATCCTGTTACACGTCCTTTTTTGGCCACCGTGTTGAAGTTGGCCGGTGGAGGAAGGCAAGTTACTAAACAGCTCCAGCTTGCCACATCTGCCTGCTTCGTCTTTATCTTATGTGATCAACGCCTCTCGAGGGTAGTGGCGCTGGTCAATAGATCATATTTGGTACTTTGGCCGGAACTAACGAATAAGCAATGTTATCTGAACAGAAGCGGTTGATTAATACTTATGCCGAAATGATACTATCCAACCGAGCTTGGTGGGTGATCAGTAACGCTCTGACCTCAGATTTGGGAGGATGTGGGTTTTGCATGGTTTCCCCAAATCACTCCAGGTGAATGTCGCGATGGTTCGTTCAAAAGGTCATAGTCGAATTCCTTCCCGTTCCTTCCTCCAGTCCTTTCCCGCCTCTAATGACTTCAACGTCGACGAAGCTGTGGTGGACAAACGAACTTTTTTTTCCATTCCCTTCTTCTGTTCGCCTTGCCACCTCCCGATAGGAATTCATATACATATACATACGGGGGTAACCACTTTGTCATGTGAGTCTTAGCACTGTAAATAAAACTCCCTGTAGAGATATTTACATATACTGTATACACTTTATTACACATTTATATACATCCAAGCATCTCCTTAGCTCCCCCTATATTTTTATCTCCCGACTACCACTCCGCTTCTCTGACTTTACTTCTTGCTGACTACATTTTTCGTATAAACCATTGGTTAGCTCCCACCTGACTTTGTTGATGAAGGCTCCTGGCTGCATCAGTTGTAGCCTCCAACTCGCTTCACCGTCGACCTGCGATACCTACATGCTCCTCGCTCACCAAGATGACACCCAGCTGGTGATCCCCAAGCAGACGACTTATCCAGCTGCCCCTGCAGTCCGGTTTTGTGACGTTTCCCCTCTTCGATTCTTCGTAGGAGGGAGTGCCCCCAGCTAATCAGCAGCCTCCCTTCCTAGCACCTCTCCTACCTGACTTAGTGCCAGCTCCTAATTTCCGCTGACACTCTGTTCCACTTTGGAGTAGTTGCAACGTTTCTTGCTTACATTCCAGCCTCTAGCTTGTTTAATTCTCTGTTCTAACTTGTCCTGGTTTCAACTCTGTTACAGACAATCACTTTCACCTGCCAATATTAACTTTGCCTATAATTATATCATAAAATTCCTTGCCTGGACCACCACAAAGCGTAAAGCCACAAGCAAAAAAATTCCTACTAGCAGAACAGATTGAGGATATTGAAAAATTACTGAATGACGTGAACAAAATCCCGAGAGAAGAATTTGGGCTAAATATAAACCGAATGAAGACAAAAGTCATGACATGAAACACAAATAATAGTAATAATAGTAGACTGGACGTAAAATTAGGATCAGATAAAATATGAGGACTAAAATAAAATCTATTTACTTAGGAAGTAAAATTGCAACTGATAATTGAAGCAAGAATTTTAAAGTAGAATCACAAAAGCGAAAAGAGCCTTCAAGAAAAAGCGAACTATTCTAGTTACAAATATTTGTCTGAGACTGAGAGAGAACTAAAGAAGTATGTGTGGAGCACAGCGATTTATGATGTTGATGTATGGACATCAGGAATAACTAACAGAAGAAAACTTAAAAATCTGAAATGTGATGTTACTGGTGGATGTCGAAAATTAAGTAAAAAATAAAGTACGAAATATTTGTGTTTTGAAAACGAAAAAGCGAACTATTCTAGTTACAAATATTTGTCTGAGACTGAGAGAGAACTAAAGAAGTATGTGTGGAGCACAGCGATTTATGATGTTGATGTATGGACATCAGGAATAACTAACAGAAGAAAACTTAAAAATCTGAAATGTGATGTTACTGGTGGATGTCGAAAATTAAGTAAAAAATAAAGTACGAAATATTTGTGTTTTGAAAACGATGCGCGAGTCGCAGAATTTCACAAAAAAGGGAGATAATTATTGTGAGTCACATTTCAGGACATGTGCGATTGGTTATTTGTTAATGGCGGCAAAAGTTGTTATTGCTGCAGCTAAACGAAACATCCCTCGAGGTTACAGGAAACAATACATTCCATGCTGGGACAAATCTACGCAAACTTTATATGAAAATTTTCAAAAAACTGGTGACCCTGAAACAGGAAAAAGAATATTAGAAAAACTGAATGAAGGGAGGAAACAGAAATGGAAAGAGCTAACTTCTCAAATGAGCTTTACTCACTCCAGTAGAAATGCATGGACTCTCCTTAGAAAACTGGGTGCAGCCTCAAACATGTGCAAAGAGGAGCCAGGAATTACACCAGCTGAAATGGCATTGCACATAAAAACAAGAGCTGACAAAGTCCCAATAGATCCTGCCATGAAGAAACAGATGGAGAAAGAGATGATTGAAATGGATAACAACCTTAGAAATAATCCTATCCTTTCTAATCCATTTAGTCATGAAGAAGTTGAGAAAGCCATCAAAATGCTAAAAATGAGGAAGGCTGCAGGGTTAGATGGCATTTTCCCAGAATTCATAAGATATCTCGGCAAGAAGGGAAGAACTTGGCTCAAGAACTTCTTCAGTGATATCCTGGACACTGGGATAGTCCCCCCAGAATTTAAGATGGCTCACACCTTGACGATCCTCAAACCAGGCAAACCAGCAGATGATGCTTCAAGCTATCGACCTATTGCTCTACTCAGTGTTTGCTATAAGCTTCTAGAACGCCTCATCCTTAACCGCATACAAGGAATAATAAATATCATAACACCAACATATCAGGCAGGTTTCAGACTAAAACGGAGCTGTTGTGAGCAAGTATTAGCACTGACATCATACATTGAGGCTGGATTTCAGAAGAAGTTAAAAACATCAGTAGCCTTTGTCGATCTAACAGCGGCATATGATACAGTTTGGCTGGATGGACTGCTACTTAAACTTAAAAAACATATACCCTGCAGGAAACTAACATCACTCCTCAGGAATATGCTGACCAACAGATATTTTAAGGTCACCGTCGGACATAAGACAAGTAAGTCATTTACAATAAAAAATGGATTACCTCAAGGGTCAGTACTAGTTCCATTGCTCTTCAACTTGTACACCAGTGACATGCCAGAAACAACCGGCAATAAATTCTGCTACGCTGACGACTTAGCTATCGCCGTCCAAACTGCCACATTAGAGGAAGGTGAGAGCATTCTCTCTAACGACTTAGAAACCTTGAACACATATTATAGAAAGTGGAGACTTTGTCCGAACCCAATGAAAACAGAAGTATGCGCATTCCACTTGAGCAATAGAATAGCACATCAGCAGCTCAAAGTGAACTTCTGCCACCAGAGGGTGAAACATAATTTCCATCCTAAGTATCTTGGCATCACCTTAGACCGCTCCTTAACATTCAAAAAACACCTCGAAAACACAAGTCAGAAACTGAAAACACGAAACAACATCATGAAGAAGCTAGCTGGTACTTCATGGGGAGCTGATGCGAACACACTACGAACAACCGCTCTCACCATGGTTTACCCTGTTGCTGAGTACTGTGCTCCAGTGTGGCAACGTAGTACTCATACTAGAAAAATCGACGTCCACCTGAATGAGTGTATGAGAGTAATAACTGGCACCCTAAAATCCACCCCAGTCCCCTGGTTGCACCTGATCAGCAAAATACCACCTCCAGAGATAAGACGCCAAGAAGCAACGGCACGTGAGTGGATAAAACTACACCATCCTGATCATCCACAGGATCTCCCAATCCACGAGGTTCTAAATAACTTACCACCCACTCGTCTTAAATCAAGAAATCCGGTATGGCAAGATGTATTTGACTTTGATGTTATGGAAAAATGGCAACAAAGCTGGAACTCCACATCTGTAAAACATTCAGATATTAAAGATCCCACAACTGGACTTCCAGGATTCCATCTAAATAGAGACCAGTGGGTCAAACTAAATCGCCTAAGAACAGGCCATGCGAAATGCAACGCCATGCTGTATAAGTGGGGTCTTCAGGATTCTCCTGCATGTGACTGCGGTGCTCCTTCCCAGAGTGTGGAGCATATTATCAGGGAATGCCCTCTACGGAAGTATGATGGACCATATGAAGATGTTTTTGGAGCTACAAGTTCCTTCTTAGAATGGCTGGAAGAATTAGACATCAGCTTGTGAACGCTACCAACGTTCTTGTCATTGTATATATTTATTATTGTATTAGTTGCTTGCCATACGACAAATAAATAAAAGTTGAAGGAAGAAACTGTATAAGAGTGCAAAGATTAGGTTATATGAAACAGGCAATTGAGAATGTTTGTTGTAACGGCTATGCTGAGATGAAAAGGATAGCTCAACACAGGAAGAGACGTAGGATTCCAAGGAAACATTCATATTAAAATAGCTCGTAAAATATTTTTTTTTAATCACCAGCACTTTTTCTTATGCTCATTTCATATGAGAACTAATTTTCTTCTTCGTTTTATTTATTTGAAAATTATTGTTGTCCTTTAGATTAATATTAGCATCACAATTATTTTCACTACAATCTTGTAAAAATTACGGTGTGTCATGAATTCACAAACTTCTTAAGCAAATTCAAAAGTAAAAATCTCACACCATTGTTTATAGAATAAACATAGCAAATCGAAATTATTTTCCAGGAATTATTCTGTAGATGATTATTTCAATCACTTTGATGCAAGTCTAAAAATTGTTTCCATCTACGGTGTCATACCTATTCCGCTGGTCTGATGTTTTCATCTTCACGTTAGAGAACTGTGCATTGAGCTCTGTTAACCAGATGTGATTTGCGGTGTAGAAAATCGCTCATCTCTGTAGCGTAGAAAGTTTACAATGTAGATCTGAAGGAAGTAGCAATCATAACAGTTTTCGTAACTTCTGACACAGATATATAGCTGAGAGAACGCAGCTATTTAATGGTTCTGTCGTATCGTAGGCTCGGCTGCATGCAAAGCGCCATGATTCTGTTCACTTATCGTTACACGTTATGTTAGCTTGCACTTGTTGCCATAATTGTAGTACTTTTCAGATTCTTTGTATTTGATCGTTCTCAGACATAACTAAATTCAAACCAACTAATGAGCAGGGATACTGTCTTGCAGAATAGAACTGTTGGTACCAAGTTGTTAGTGAGAATTGCGATCGCTCTTTCATCATAATCGCGAGGAATATATCGGCACCTCAAGCAACAAACAAATGTAAAGCATTTATTAGTTCTTTGGTGGTAATTGGTATGATACTTAATTGCACTAATCATAAAAACAAGAGGATAGCATACTTTGATTCCAAAGGGATGATGTATTACAAATCCGGCAATGGCCTGCAGCTGTTTCTACATCTATGGCATGAACGAACTACGGCAATTGCTTGAAAGAATGAATATATTCGGATACTTCTTACTTATATATGCACTAGCTTCGAGCCCGTCAAAAATGATGTTTTGAACGCAATATTCTGGCAGTTAATTTTTTGCAGTTGTTAATTATACGGAATTGTTATTACATGACCTTGATTTTGTAATGTTCTACATATTTCATTTGCAGTTCACATGACAATAGAGTAGTAACTTCTACTGAATAAATGACGACGGAAGTATAGAACCAGGAACATTAGGAAAAAAAAAAATGGTATCCCAAAAACGTTTGTTATCCATGTAATATCAGTTTTATTCCTGGTCCAGGCACAATGAAGCACGTTAAATATGGAACTACTTCTACCCGCATTAATTAATACCTGTAGTAACATGGCGCTTATGAAAGCAGTTTAAATGGTTTGTAACACTGATATCAGAGCAAATTATGCTGTAACAAAATGCATCAATTGCGATTCTGGTCAGCTTAACCACAACCTCCACTAATATTGCATTCGAAAATCATACCCTCATATGAAAAACGACGGGCATCACCTATGGTGGTAGTAGGAATTTATTCTGGAAAGGCTTGCAAGGAGAAACGAATAACGATCGGTCTACTGGAGATTGCGATTCCGCCAAAATAAGATTCAGTAATGACGTCACAATACTGCTGTAGTCAATCGCAAGACATATTATTTTCAAACAGTAATTCCGTTGTAATACAGTCTGTACCATTATTTTGAAGCAAAAATTAGGTTGTAATACAGCCTGGACCGTATAACACAGTTAAATGTACTTCGGAAAGTATTTCTATAGGAGTCTTGCGTTTGACCACGGCAGTGTTTTGACGCCAATTCCTGTCGGAATCGTGATCTCCAGTAATCCCAATTTATTTAAATAAATGCATTTCCTTTAAATGACGGAAAGTATAATATCAGAAACGGATAACTGTCGTTTATCTGAGTGATGCATTTTGCGATTCGTACTTTTCGTGTAAACTTTCTCTGAGTTTTCAATAAACATCATTGTTTATCTTCTGCCAAAAAAATCTTAGTTCATATAACTGATACAGTTAATATAACATAAACATCGAATACTTTTTTGCTTACATCAATTTCTGCATTAAAAAGCAACATTTAAATTTAAATGAACGTACCAATTGTAGCTTTGTGACGTACAATTACCGCGAATTAATTTTTTTTATCCCTGCTCTTCGTATGTTTGTGCAGCTACTTCCACAACAGACTTACTTTTTATCTGGCAACGCAGTTACGTTACAGCAGAGACCATGAGAAATTTAAGTTTCTAAAATGTTACTTTCATTAGCGACATGTTATTGAAAAGCAGTCGTAGTTCCACGATTTTTCAGCCGAAATATTTTTCCTAATTTTTTTAAAGAATAAAATGCCACTCAAAGCAATCTTAATGCCTTTATTATGGCGATTAATTTCATAGCAGTTGCATATGTATCAAACTGTGTAAATAATTTCTAATATTTCTACTCGCTGCTAATTTGCGGGCAAGAATATCACTATTGAATTGCGATTAATAAATTTTCACATTGCTTATACATTCCACCGTATAATTATATTGTAAAATGACTTGTTTATCTGTACAATGCTGTACAATGTCCTGACTATTTGAATAAATAGCTGATGGCTGTATAGTGCCATTTGGAGCTTCAGGCCAAATAAAATAAAATACACAGTCATATCCTTGATTATTTAAAGCCTGCATAAAAAGTAAACTTAAATCTCATTTAATAGATAATACGTTTATCAAAAACTAAGGGTATCGTCCGTGATGGTAGTATGAATTTATTCTGGAAAAGCTTGTAAGGGAAAACGAGTAAGAATAAGAATGATATCTTTCGTGGTATGAATACCTTACTCTGGTTCGATTATCAGAGTATTTGGTTAGGATTTTATTTAAATAAATGCATTTCACTTTAAATGACGGAGACTATAATTTCGAATACGGAAAACTGTTATTTATTTGACTGATATATTTCGCGATTACGTACGTTTCGTGTAAACTTTCTCTGGGTTTTTAATAATCTTCATTGTTTCTCATCTTCTGCCAAAAAATATTCTTAGGCTATACTTTAACCTAGTTCTTATAAGTGATACAGATAATATAGCGAAAACACCGAATACCTTTATCCTTATATGAATTTCTGCATCTAGTTGTAAATAAACAAAAAGCAACATGACGGAACGATTGTAATATGGTGGCTGTTGATTCGCGAGTGACGGCTGGCACGTGACCGTTCTCTAGGCAATAGCTACAGACGACGTACGCATTCTCCACATCACGCATTTTATATAAGAGGATGTTCGGAAGGGTAAGTGTAAAACATTTCTTGATTTCAAGTTACGATAGATAAGGCAGGATACCTGATTGGCATTTTCGATATATTGTGTACATGTTAAATGTATGACGAAGTAATACTATCGTACAAATTTTTGTCTCGTAATGACTTACCCATCATCGTATAGCTTTGAGCTTCAGGATACTTAGAAGACGACTTTGGTGCCTTTTTTTTCCAAAATGCTATATTGAATATTTAAATGTCAGAAATAGGTCTCTTGAAATTTTGCGAAATTTAACTGCGATTATATTTTTCCTCGCGACGAATGTATATGATGTCCTAGCCATATGCCTGCAACAACGAGGATTATGATTTGAATTCACGGCTGATGACTCCACAATCGCTTGATTTCAGGAATGAGGGAATGTGAAGGTTTTTCTTTTTCTCGTAAGGGAGACAAGAACTGGAATAAATTACTGAAGGATATGGCAAACAATTTGCCGCAAATAATGGAAGGAGTTAAATTAAAAATTCATCACATGCAAAACTGCCACCGGAACAGATGCTCAATCGCAGTTAATCCAATTATATCCGAGTATGTATGAATTTCGTTTTCTTTGGAAGCTTTTGAGAACGTTATCTTTCTTTAAACATTTCAATTCTTTCTCCGCTTTGTTTACAGGTCACTGGATGTTTCCCCTCTTATTTGTATCAATTTCGACATTTTCCAATATATTAGCTAGAAAAAGTGGTGTCTTCTATTGAACAGAATAATTATCTCGCAGTAAACAAGTGGCGCTGTTGTTTGCAGGTCTTTATTTGTGAGCTGTCAATATGCCATGTTCTAATTTGTGTTTCAATAGACAATATAACAAGTACTGCGTATAAATTATTGACTATGATTGGTGCACGTTGTCCATTCTGTTATTTATTGACATTCAGAGAGAAAATTCCAGTCAGATATTTTCTCTGAGGCATTTATTTTTGTGATTTGTCGCCAGTCTCCGAAGCTAATATTCGTAGTTGCCGTTGTCAGGAGTTTAATATATCGTAAGTACCACACTTAACTCATCTCCAATAATTGGGAAAGTCGAAATTAAGTACAGCTTAGGAGGTATTCTAATTTTACTGTAATAACAACGGCTAATAGAGATGTATTAACGACTTTAATTGGGAATTGTTGCAATGTTTACAATGCAATTAAGGTAAATAACGAAACTAATTACGTAAAAACAACAGTTTGTTCTTTGTAGTACGTCGAACAATCAGAACAAATAACATTCCTCTTATTTTCTGTCCGGTGAGCCAATTAAAAGAGGTCGGTGGAGCTGTTTTTGTCGAACACAGAAGGAAACATTTAATTTACTGCTTGTCGGTCACACTCACTGGAGTTGTGCCCTCCAATAGCCTCAGTCCGCTGAAAATGTTTTTGCCCGTCACCAGTCCAGGGGCCGAGGAGTTGGAGAAGCGGTAGTATTCACTCAACGCATAACTTAGGGGAGTAGGTGCGTAACTTAGGGATGTAAGTGCTTTTTTCTCCGTCTCGATATGCATAAATTTTATATAAGCTTTAACTTTTACACCTTATTCCTGACATATATTGACAGCGTATCCCGTTTCGATTTACCAGCGATGACCAAATTTAAAATTAGCGTCTACTAAAATTCCTTAGTTTGTAGCACTGTCTGATTAGGAGCAAAAAGTATGTATTTATTTCAGTTTTCAGTAACCGGATGCAGTTTTATTTGTTTGATAGATGTGAGTAAAATGAAAATGCAACTAACCTTTCAAAAACTCTGTCTATTATTAAAGTTTTATATAGTAAAACTTGAAAGCATCAGAAATTAGTGAAAGTCATAAAAGATAAATTGGCGAGGAAACACTGTCAAACTTAAGAATCTACAGATGGAGTAATACTTTCAAAAATTACTGAGGAAAAGGGTGGGAGAGAGGAGAGGTGGGGGAAATATAATTTGTGCTCCTAAGAAAGCTAAGTTGGGTATGTATAGAAATGATCTTCCATCCCAGACGTTGAAGGTTCCCACAGCGTATGTGTAGTAAACTTGATTTAAATTGAAATGGAACTAAAATTTGTTAATAAATTTATTTCTTAAAAAATATTTACGGTCCGTTACCCGGACGTCCATCATTGGGTTTTCTATGACTTCTCGAAATATGTCTAGATAAATACAGTAATGGAATGCTTCCAAAGGCCATGGCCATTTCCTTCCCAATGCCTGCTCACAATTGCCATCTGGAACGTTGGGGTTCCAATCCTCTATCCGGTAATCCAGATTTCCGTATTCCATCATTTCCCAAAATCACTCTACTTCAGTGTTTTAGAAAAGACCATGGTTAATTTCTTTACCTTCCGTATCCTCAAGCCTCTTCGGTTTCCCATTATGGTGCCTAATAGTCATAATCGGATAAGAATACTTCATCCAGATGTTGACTGGCGGTATACGAATAACCTTTGTTTCTTGGTTGTGCGTCATACTATGTTACCGAGAAAAATTCTCGAAATTATCTTGACAGATGTGCCACATAACTCATTGTATATAACGCTCTCGTCATGTTCGAAGTTCTCCCCTCTGTCAGCGAGGTTCGTGCTGCGGTTTGAGTTCGGTCGAGAGTAAGGTGGTTTTTATTAAGTGTTTGTTCGTCTCGTGTCATCAGTACTGTGTAAAATATTATTACTGGTGATAAAAGACAGACATAAAAAAACACAGTTCTGCTATGGCTGAGCTGTTCTGAGGTTATTTTTAAAAAAATTAAAGAAAATAAAAATAGAGAGGCAATACAATGATCTTTAAGCGTGAAATCTCATTGAGTTGTTTTTACAGAATTTTCTCGCAGAGGGTATACGATAGTGAACTCACGAATATAATCGTCACAGTTCACACGTACTTACCAAACTTACCAATTTGCTGACGCTATTCCACAACCAATTGTGGCAGCAAGGCTGTGAGAATCGTCGAGACGATGATGCTATTCCTGCGGTTGCAAATCAACTTGGTGTAAGTTAGAAAAGGCTACCTACTTAGCTATCTCCAGTTTGAGAAACGAAATGCCTTTTTCCTCAGTAGCATTGCGTTTGATCTTATCCCATTGATAATACATTATAATTTTTCAGATGATACTATGAATTTAGTATAACACATAAAGAAATTGAAATTTCCTACAGTGACAGGAATACGTCAATTTTGTATTATACGAGGGTTGGAACTTAAATAGTGGAGACATTATGCAATGTACTCTATTATTGTCGCTGATAGTACACGTTGTTAACATACCTACCTTACATCCGAGCAAAGAGACTCGCTCGTCCCACGTCCCCGGCGTGCGCACAATCGAGGGAAACGCAGTCACTTGTGAGCGAGCGGTCTAACATAACGGCTTCAATATGTTTTCGAAACAGGAACAACGGAGTTAGATCAAGACTGAATGTGCCAGAGGTCGTACAGCACGACAGTGCCATCAAGGTCTTCAAGAGGCGTGCGGGGAATCGGCATTGCCGTACAGAACAGTGGCACGTTGGGTAAAAGCCTTCAACGAAGGTCGGCAAACTGTGGCAGACATGCATCGGGCAGGTCGTCCTAGCGTGTCTGAAGAAGAAGTTCATACTGTTGCCACGTTAGTGGACAGTGATCGACGCCGGACGATTCGTGAGCTCGCCAACGAAACCGGATTAGCGCATACGACTGTGGTTCGCATCCTGAAGGAACGCCTGGGGATGTGAAAAATTGCAGCACGATTGGTTCCTCATGAATTGACGGAAATGCAGAAATGGATGCGTTACGACGCTGCTCAGACGCACTTGGAGCGCTATGAGCGCGAAGGAGAGGCTTTCTTACGCCGTATCGTAACTCTGGATGAGATATGGGCCACATCGTACGAGTCAAAACTGAAACGCCAATCCAACGAATGGCGTCATTATGGGTTGCCGTGAAAGTCGAAATTGCGTCAGAGCCTCAGTGTGGTGAAAGTTATGGTGATTCTCGTATACGACTGTGATGGTGTTATCCTAACGCATTACGTTCCTCCACGGCAGACCGTCAATGCACAGTATTACTGTTCGTTATTGGAGCATTACCTGCGCCCAGCATTGCAAAAGAAGCGACAACACTTTCTGCGCAAGCCACCCATCATTTTGCACGACAATGTACGTGCGCATAGAGCGCAAGCTGTGACTGCTCTGTTCGGTCAGTGGGACTGGGAAGTACTGTACCATCCACCATGCTCCCCGGACTTAAGTCCTTGTGACTTTGATTTGATTTGAAGGAACCACTTCGTGGCATTCGCTTCAGAACTGTTCCAGAGATTCGACAGGCAGTAGACCGCTCCATTCGCACCATCAACAGAACAGGCTCTGCTAACGGTATACTACGCCTTTCATATGGCTGGCAACGGGTTCTACACAACGCTGGTGACTACTTTGAAGAACAGTAACAGGTGCAAACATGTAATGCTTTTGTATCGGTTGTGAATAAATAGTTGCCACTATTTAAGTTACAGCACTCGTATATGACAGTTAGGTGCACGAGATTGGCTGAAGAGTGTAGTAAATGGAGAGAAGTATCCAATCAAAATACTGATATCACGTAGGAATCACTGCATAGCTACTTATTAGAATGGCATTGCGGTAATGTGCGATGTTTGTCACAGTTATGTTTTTTTCAATAATGCCACATACTTATCGACTACCGTGGCGGATTTTAACTCCCCATAGCAAATCTTTGGGAAATTCTGATACTGAGGTGGTTATCCGTTGCATGATTTGGTATTGGCAGCGGATTGCGGGTCTTCGACAGTGAGATCATTACTAAACGGAAAGCGGTTGAGTACAAGGAACGGAGAAGGAATTCACTGTGGCTTCATGAAAGAACTATCGTGGCATTCTCCCGGAGTCACTTCGGGAAACTATATAAAAAAAAAAAAACACGATTCAGGTTGCTGGTTCATCGATCGAACTCATGTCCTTCCAAATCTTAAGTTCCAGCGTTAACCGGTTTGATCTTTTTCCTCGTATGGATAAATGGTTGGGGAAGAAAAACCCAAAGAAGTATGTTATGTTATGCTTCAGAGGAAAACCTATGAGGTATGTTTGAAAAGTGTCTGATATTCGGCTGATGGAAAAAAGTCCTGTACCTGAATTGATAGAATACATTGATTTCTAAAAAGTAAATTCGCCTTTGATTCGAAACAATTACTCCAGTTGCGCTGTCATCTCTGGATGCAGGTTATAACCGCCCTCAGTCCCAGCTCTTGTATGAAATGCTATTTGAAGAATTATGTTAGCAAGCCGGGAGTTGATTAATTAGTGATTTGTATATATTTTGTGTGATTAATTGTCAATTTGTATATATTTGTCATATAAATGAATATTTTTGTATGGAGAGGAACTATGTTAATGCTATGTAATATGTTCAAGGACAGTATTACGCATGAAACACCGATTACAAGTATGTGTTGATGTGAGCCACGATATTTGAAGGGCAATTCTCAACAGTTTGGACTGGATTATGATGATAATTTTGTGTATCAATACTTGTAAATATCTTTAATTTTCATTTCCACCTGTTTCATGATGATTGTGAATGATCTTGTATTAATTATCATTGTTTTTCATGGATTTAATTGTTAAAGTATTGTTAAAATTGGTCGGAATACTTTTGAATTATTCTGGATGTTTCTACAGTGTATATTTAAGCGCTTAGAGATGGCGAGTAGACTTTAGTTGTCAGTCAGTAGTTTCTGGAAGTGTGTGAGTTTATTCGCTGTAACATTTGTGTATATTTTTGCTTAGTATCTTTGGATTGAGTTGTTACCTTGTTGTGTATCGTTATTATAGAGCGCATGGGGAAAAAATCATAACTGGAATGTGATTCCTCGGAGTTGTTATTTCATACAACCAAAAGCTTATGAAGTTGCTCAAGGCTTGTTTTTCAACTGCACGCTGCTGAAACATTTGTTCTCGATATAAAATCCTTCCAGCTTTGTCTTCAACCTTACCAGTGAACACGGTCTTCAGGAACTCAGGATAAGATTTGTCATGTCACTATTGCGGTGAAAGGAATTACGATTATTCACATGCTGTTTGTGGAACCAACGATCATCCAAAGCTTGTGAGAAATTTTCCCGGTGTTCAGATGACGATCCTGTATGATCACTGCCGGTACATTGGCGTTACAACAGAATTTCTGCTTTTCCACTGCCATTAATGCAAATAGAAGCGAGTGTTTTACCACAGTCAGGAAGGACAGACCAGCAATGATGATGGTAGGATAACCTCTAATGTATATAGTTTAAATATCTTGGTATAGTTGTGGAAGAAAGATGACGAAGAGTAAGCTAAATAGTGGAAACTTTTCTAAAACGTGAAAGAAGCTGATTTGGTGGAAGATGTTCCACCGAGAATCATGGGAATAATTTATCAGGCGTATTATGCTCCCAACCTCCAATAGTACTGGACAGTGAAGAAGCGGGATATTAGCTTGTGGGCTACTGAAGCAATTGATACTGAATTTCTCAGAAGCAGATTGGGGGTAACGAGAATTGGCAGGATGAGTAGTACAACGTTACTGACACAGTGAAAGAAGATCTCTTGCAGGAGAGCTTGCAGAAGGCAAGAATCAAACGGTATGACCTTGTCAAGAGAATGAAGGGGATACGAAGAAAGATACATGAATCGAAGTTATCAGTTCAATGGCCCAGAGGAACAAGGGATTGATGGCTGTGAGCAGTGCAGGAGTGTACCTTGATAGGGCGTAAGGACTGGACAAAGGACACAACGAACAGTTATTTAGTGGGAGGAGTGAGGATAGCGATGTATAAATTTAGATTGGATTGTGGATGATAGTAATGACGATTGTTTTTCGGAACACTAGTCTCTGTCGTTATAAAACCACCTTTGAAACGGTTGTGCCACTATCTAACTGGCCTAGTCGCATTCCACCACCGACATAATGCTGCTGCAGCTTGCAGGTAGTTGCTGCTTGGGTATCAACAAGTTTCTGAAGAAATTTGATGCAATATCGCTGCTCCAAGCATTAAAAATAATACTTCCATCAATGATTACGATTCGTTACCATATTTTCACTTACCATCCTAAAAATAGTGGTCAGATACTTTACAAATAGACATCGCATGATTGTCTCATTATGTTATAGTCGAAAAAGTTTATTTTGTCTGGTGAAGATTATCACATAAAAGACGACTGGAATGCCCCACTGCATTTGAAAAGTACTGGTCCCCAGCGTTTATGTGGATGTTAATCCCAACCCTGTCGGAGTTCTGTATTTGACGTGCTGTTCAGTAAGCTGCTGGCATTGATCGTGGTGAGCCTGTTTAACTGTGAAGTGTGCTGGGCTGCCGCCAGCATAACAAGCGGCCAGATCAGTCACTGCGGGCTGCGGGCTTCACTACCTGCCAACTGCGTAGCCGCTAATACCTGTAATTAATGAACCCACCCTGCTCAGCCTCCCAAATACCCCACATGTGTTCATGGTTTTTTGTAGCTGACGAGAATACTGTGCCTTCCGAGACGACAAGAACTGGTTTTACCAGGTACCTGTTTTCTTTTTAAAATAAATTATGGGTTTTCTGAAAAGACTATTCTGTCAGCAGCAAGTTGGTAAACTAAATAAAATTCCTTAGTTCCTTGTAGATTATTATTTAAATTTATAACATCTTGGGATGCACATTTATTTTTTTATCGATGCTGATAGAAAATGAGGTTTACGTTTAATCTGAAATGGGGAAAAAAGAAATTCGTAGTGCTTCAATATTCGTGAAAATGACACGCTACCAGTTAACATTCATGACGATATGGTATTAAAACTTTTTGGGGGTAGGGAGGTTGGGTTTCACTGCCTACAGAATTTCAAACCGAATTTAATTGTGGAAGAATCAGCACTAAAGAACAATTTGTGCAAATGGATGAGACCTAGTTCCACTACCTTACAACAGAATCAAAGCTTTAGCCACTGCAGCATTAGTATGCTAGTTCTCCTTCTCCAAAGAAATCAAGACTGTTCCTTTTCCGGGAACGTTATGACTGTTTTTGGAGATTCTCTGTATATACTGTTACTATAGTTCCATAAACAGAGTGAAACTGTTACAGGGATATATTATGTCAACCTTATGAAACAACTGGCAGTAGCTGTCAACGAAATGTGAAATGAAAAGTTGTCAAAAAGAAGGCGCTTTTTCAACAAGATAATTATTATAGACATTGCTACATGTGCAATTAATCAGTGAGGTTTTAGTTGATGGTTTTAGGTAATTTTGATAAGTATCAAAGTATTTCTGGCAACGCACCGTTTCTAAAAATGTTTGAATTTTATTTTTATTACAAAATTTGTATGATTTTTGCTGAGAAATCTAAAAAATCTTAATTCCGTCATCTTTTTTTCAGTAATTACTGATCATAATAAACAGTGATATAATATTACACGAAAAGCATAACTATCTAATTAGTCTTTATGGTTTTCCTAAGTAAGTAAATTAGCAAATTTCATTCTTCAGTTGAAAATTTTTTCTACAAAAATATCATTGATGAGGATTCATGTATCCAATAGTAAATATGTCATCACATAAAAATTACAAAATTAAAATTTTCATCTTAGATTTACCAAGTTTCTTTAAAAAATGGTTTTTATTTAAATTTCCCTTTTAAAATATATTTTCCCAAAACGAATAATTAAATCATTTTTAAAATCACTTGTTACTAATTTAATCATTTATATATTTTTTTAATCAACTGCGTGTACGTCTCGTCGATGTTACTGTCATTTTAGACGGGAAACGATTGAGGGGAAGGAATTCGACTATAGTCTTTTGAAGCATTCGCCTGGAGAGATTTTGGGATACGAATTTAAAAAGGTTTTTCTGCGTATGTTTTGGGATTTGAGGTGTCCATTTTGCAAGTAATAAGTATATAACAATGTTGTTTCACACTTTATATGACAGGCTGCTAACTTACCGTACAGAACTGCACTCTGGTGGAGGTCCGAACTGAGATGATGAATACAGAAAGGGGGAAGCAATAGCGTGTAAACTGTGTTAAGTCTCGAGTCACCCATAAAAACGTCCGTGCGGCAGAGAGAGCGCCGAGTTGTGTCGTCGGCGGCGTGGCGGGAGTGTATCACGGCGCGCCAGCTGCGTGACCGCTCAATTATGATAAGTCAGTGCGCCGGCGCTTGGTATTCAGCATCGCGCTCCGCTACCGGCCTTCTTATTGCACGCTGTCCACTGCGAAACCTGCGTTACGGCCACCACCTGGCACTAACTTCTTTAAAATACCGACTCACCTTGCATACAGGGCAACTGCACATGATATGATGCCCAGATCTGGAATTTTCCTGTACAAACTATTTCATACGCTATTAATATACTATAAGGATGATCTATTCTCTCTAAACTTTTTTTTACTGCTTAACGTCTCCTATAACAACTAGGTCTTTAGAGTAACGGATGGGGGGCAAGGAATGGGAAGGAATTCGGCCATGGCCTTTTGAAGGAAGCATCCCGGCATTCACCTGGAGTGATTTGGGGAAACCATAGAAAACCCAAATCTGGATGCCCGGACGGGATTCGAACCGCCGTCCTCCCGAATGCGAGGCCAGAACGCTAGCCGTTACACCACCACGCTCGTAAACCTTTGTTTCTACCCGCATTCGACCTCATATACTTTTGTGAGCATGATTTATGCGGAGGATTCTAAAATTTTCGTAGAACGCCCTGTGGTATTTATAGCTATTTGACTTTTTTTTATACGTTTTTGGTCCCATGGGATACAAGTCGCGTTCAATTCTTTTCGAATTTTAATCTCCAAATTACGGAATTTAGTATTTTATATTTGAATGACTTCAATCTTTAATGTCATTCCTTTTCTTATTCATTCAAATTATATTCAAGAAATAAGGTCTCCGAATTTTATTAGGTACGATTTTCAGTGACTGGTTGAATAGTAGCGACTCATATGCACACTAGCGTTATTAATCGCTCTCTGCCTGTTGTTCTTTTGTTCCCATGAAAACCAACTCTTATCTCAGAGTAACCGAAAGTCTGTATTTTCTCTTTGGAATCCGTTATGCTACAGCCTGCCTTCCGGCCACAATTTTATTATTAACAACGTAAATGCCTATTTTTGGATACTAATAATAACACCTCAGAGGAAACTCGTTAAGTATGTGGTGCTAGGATGAAGGTTTCCAACTCTAAGAAGCGGCGAAGGCGACATAGTACTACCGACGGCGTAGATCTATGGCATCGCCCACACGGCCGGCGAAGCTACGTCACAGCCCCCTCCCCCTCACACGCTTTCACGTTCCACAGATTGTGAACCTATAATTTATACAAATATTAGCAAAACTACCGTGACTTCTTAGCTATAACAGTAATATGTTCAAGTGGATTTTATCATACATGAATAAAGGTGATCAAAAAGCGGCCACTGTGCCAGAACCTATATTTTTAACACAACTTCGGTTCAATGCTAGAGGTATTTTCTGTTCCTAGTGTGGTCTATTCAGGAGACACCTTGAAATCACGAAGTCTGGTTAGTGAGGAGCTAACTTTCGATACTGGCATTCGGGAGGACGCAGGTTTTATCGCTGTTCCAACCATCCACATTTGTGTCGTTCATAGTAACTAAAAATCCGAGATAGTTACTTGTAAAAGCTATGTCGGGTTGTTAATCCTCCCTTGCGCTCAGTCCTCGGCTTGCTCTAATAATCACAACTTTAACCGTAAAGCCGATCATCTGAAGCAGAGCTACCAAAGCGGGAATTCACGTATCATACATACAGATTGAAATCCATCCTTACTTGACACATTACGATATATGTATAATGAATTATTAATTGCGTAAATAAGACAAGAAGTAAGATATCTAAAATCATTAACACGGCGGCTCGATGATAGCCCCGTTGCAAGTCATCGAAGTGTAGAAGGAGGGAATAACGAAAAGCTGCGTACCCACTGAACTGCGTCAGCCCACCGGCTTGAGAACCTGCAGGATGTTGCCAACTCTTGTTTCACATCACATTTTTCGGTATTATAATAAGATGGGACGAAGTCAAGAGAGCGAGACGAACACAAACACACTTTACAATATTTCGGTTAGTAACCTTACTCACGTAGGACGTTGTTAAGTTCGTTTGTGTTTTTTGTGTTCGTCTTTCCCTCTTGCCTTCATCTGAGGTAAGTGACAGGTTATTTTTCCAGTCCTATCATATCTTCATTGTTTAACGGCATTTTCAGTGCCACCATTATACAATTTTCAGGTGTCAAAAACACATATTAAAGGTTTCCAAGAAGGATCTTATAATTTGATTTTGTTTCGAGATCGTTCAGTTAATAAAATGAGTTTCAGTTATTTCTGCAGGACTAGAGGTTAAATAAATTATCATTAAGTGCCATTAGAATTTTTTTTTAAACTGCTTAACGTCTCTTAACAGCGAGGTCTTTAGAGACGGGGCCATTCCGAAGTTTAGATCAAC
The DNA here is from genome assembly GCA_031002005.1 of Vandiemenella viatica. Classification (NCBI taxonomy): domain Eukaryota; kingdom Metazoa; phylum Arthropoda; class Insecta; order Orthoptera; family Morabidae; genus Vandiemenella; species Vandiemenella viatica. The sequence goes on along the minus strand of JARYHS010008074.1, from coordinate 208,958,358 downwards.
TAACATACTATTAACCCAATCTTTTTTTAATTATAAGTATTTTTTTAAAAAAATATCCATCAGACTACAACGTTGGTATCAACACTGTGATATTTATAGGATAATTAATGTAGCCTATGTTGGGTACTAATTGAATACTCTCCAAAACTTGTATCCCCAAAAAAAACTTAGTGCAGAGAACGCTTATATATCTCAAACTCAGTATGATGTTAACTTTCCTTCTCGACATACAAATATACGGAGCTCGGTCGGTGAGCGGTAACGCTCTGTCCTCACATTAGGATGGCCGCGCGTTCAAATCCTCGTTCGGCCGCTGGTTTCTCGAAATCACTCCAGGTGAATGCAGGGATGTTCTTACAAAAGGTCATGGCCAAATTCCTTCCCAGTTCTTACCTCCAATCCCTTCCCGCATCTGATGACTTGGGCACTGACGTGAGCTCTCTTCCCCGCAGTCATCCTTCTTTCAATTAGTGGCATTAGTCAGGTCTCTCATTTGTTGAGTATTATTGTTCTAGTAAACTCTGGATAAACGTGACTTTGCTTATTCAGGTCGTCGTCCGGAGGTAGCTTACTTTTCTTTTTTATTTCAATGGTTATTCCAATATTGTGTGTGTAGAATTTAGCAGTGGCTGAAATTCTAAAGTGAATTAAGGAGTGGAATAAATACAGGAGCATTATGGTCGTGTATATCCCACATATTACAGCCACCGACAGGGTAATGATGATAATAGGTGTTAGGTTATCAGGAGGGTGCGTCTACTGCACGTGTTTTATGGCAAGTGTGGGATAGGTATTAATGTATGGCGGAATTTTGGAGATCCATTGATTTAAGGACCGAAGAAAATTTTTCTAATCCGAATCGACGTAGCTTACCTTTCTTTACAACATAAGGTGTCTCGTTTAAGAACCAGAGATCCCGGCTTCGGAACCTGATTTGTCTGTGACTTTTAAGATCCTTACCCGTCATTCGCCCGTTTCTATGCACGGTTGGTGATTCGGATGCCTAGTCAAACTGTAGGTGCACCTGCGATGGAGGCGTATTGAGCGATGACTTGAAACTCTGCAGCGTATGCTAAGACCACACAAATTTACTTCACCAAGACCGAGAGTTCGCACAGATTTATTGTTATTATATCTGCATCTCTCAAGTGGATTGGCATGTAAGAAGATGTTGCCATTTTTTACGAGCAGTTAACCCTATCCTCCCTTCTTCGATAGGTTTGTTTTGTTCATGTGACGTACGGATGGTCTCTCCGTGGTTCGAAGTCGAGTTTAAATTACATGTACATAAAGGGTATCTTGAAGCACTGTCACCAAGTAGTAATGTAAGACGAATTTAGTATTTGCTTTACTATTTACGAAGCTAGCTGCAAACGTAGGCTATTATCTATCATGTTTCTAAGTAGAACCATATTATTGATAGCTGTCTGTACGAATGTTCTGTTATATAAGTGAAGAGACCCAACTAAGCCGGCCTTGGTAGAGTAGGGCTAGAGTGCTAACTCCGCGTACTGAAGGTCGCCGGTTCGAGTCCGGCCGGGGGGACGGGAATGGGTGTTTAAGTGTTATATCTGTGAATTTCATGTCCGTACTGCAGTGTGTCTAATCAGTTGGAAAAATTCTTCAGGCTGGCTGTATGGCCTAAGATGCCGAAAGAAAAAAAAACAAACCTCGCTAGAATAAATTAGATTTTGGGTATGTACAGTGCCTAGTTGATGACCTTGCTACCATTTCACTTCTAACATACAAAGCAGTAAAACCTTTATCATTCAAGTGTTTCCTAGGTGTACAGAATAACGGCCGGCGATGAGCAGGACACCAATATTAAGTATCGTTTTCTCCGTCATCTAGAGCAGTTCTTTGATAAGGCTAAATTCTCAAAGACAATTCTCGAGACTGGTGTGAAATACTTATTATTCTTCGTAGAAATTTATCTCTTTTCGTTATATTTAATGTCAGCATAATTCAGTTTGTTAAAAATTCCCTTTAATTAATTATTTGGCCAGTTCGGTTCCGTGTGGTATGCCCTGTACGTAAGGAAATTACCACTTGTAGTTTAGCTCAGAATCATTTTTATTACTATTTTTTTTTTCTCGAGGACTTTGGTTAGATGAGAAATAAAACATATTAGGACTTTACAAAAGGCTTTCCTATGTGAACGATGTCAGTACGCTATACGTTAGTGATTCTATTGTTCATAGGCTTGTTGTATTATTCTGCTTGTTCAATGAATTTTTAAGGGCCACTCAAATACGGTTTACCGCCTTGAGGTAGACTGTTGACTAAATTAAACAATTCATTGCATGTGCCATAGACTTTTTCATGTGATAGAAAAAATTCAATACAGTAAAATATATTTTTTTTTATTATGAAGAATCTGGAGCAAAACTACACTGCATTTGTTTCAGTGGATTTCATTAGTATTTAACATGAATTGCTCGCTATGAGGCAACCAGCTGAAGTTGGCAGACGCGCCTTCAAGTAGTTGTGAAGGCCTGCGACTGTGGCTAGCGCTGCTTATAATCAAATCAATTGTCTCCGTGAACTCCCGCTGCTGGCTTTAAAGAGAAGTACGGCATAATGGGCATTGTCTTAAAATAACGAATAGCTACCAAGGTAATGCCATTTTCCCGAGCTCTAAGTAATCATAAAGGCTTCAATGGACTTTAAATCTAGAAGATTGAGTAAAATTTGGAATCTTTAATACTTGCGTAATTACTGTAATTTACATTGATAATTTACTTCCTCGAGGACCACAGTCACCAGATGAGCATGCTAGTCTACCCGAGTTTATTTATCTCAATGATTACTAGGCTAGATGACCAATAGAGTAGGAAACGCATTTTTTAAATCTCAAAGCTGTGAACCACTCTCTGCAAGGCGTATGGAATGAGACTATACGGCAGTGCTGTGCAGATGATGCCTTTTAACCTGGAGGCCTCTTCATTTTAAGACTGGGCCGTAAATGTCTGCACCGCCTTTCGCCTTGTCCCTCCTTATATCCTCATAAATAAAGTTATTCTTTACACAAATACACTAACAGTTTATTGTGCAACACAACTTACGGAAGTGTTTTATTCAACAAGTGTTGCAGTAACAATTACTTAAAGAGTAACTGGTCAGGAAGTTTGTATTCTATGTGAACTTTCATTCCGAACTTATTTACATCATCTAATATTTCGTAATTCCCTTTCGGCCATTGGGTCACAAACTCACACAGCCATCATCAGGTTTGTATTATTTTTTCGATCGTATTGGTGTGAAGATGGTCTGTATGTATACTATACCCAATACTGTTCACGTCTGAAACCGGATTCGAACCGTTGAACCTTAAAACGTGAGGGAACCGTACTACTGTGGTCCGCTGCGTAATTTCTTCACAAGCGCAAGAAGTACTTAATTCATGAAAATGAGCCCATATAATTATTTCTATATTAAGTCTTTGGACATCGTATGTTTAGGCGTATAAGTATACCAATGTGTATACTTCTTTGTCTTTAGTAGCAGAAAATTCTGAACCCTTCAGTGTCAGTACAGACATAAACAAGCTTAATTATAAGTCTTCATCATTACGAGTAGTATAGTGAGTCCTGAAATTATCAGTAACTTCTTTATTAAATGTCATTTCACAATAAATGATTACAACAACAACAACAAAAAAAAAAGATACCTAAAGTGTAAAGTGAAAGAGGTTCTACTTCATAACCCATTTCATTCTGCATTAAAGTTTTACTCTTTGAATGTTATGAAATAATATTGAGGGAGTAATGCTGACATGTGGTTTGGGTTAATCTAGCGAAAGTCTTGTAAATTTACAATCACTGTTGTAGCGTATGTTCAAACTGATAGCAGTCAATCAGGTAATTTGTAAATATGTTCAAAACTTATTAATAACCACTGGAAATAATGTAAGACTTTTGGATACTGTAGTTTGCAACATTTTAAGAATGTAATCCTGTATGTTCTACATCACCGAGGCTGTTATTATTAATACACGGGATCGGAGTGAACACGTCTGATGTAGAAATGCTATGGAGGAAACCACTCCCCGGCAAAAATTGGAGATATGGTCAGAGAAACCGTGGATGGCATTTCATTTTCAAACTATTATACGAAGAAAGTTAACGCTCTGTAGCATATAACGCAACCAAAGATTTTATTGAAAACTGAGTATTTACTATTTCAAAATGGAAACTAACTCCCTTACGTGCTTCTGATATCTTTAGTCATTCATTGACTTGGAAGTTTAGTGATGTGTCGAATATATTATCAATAACGCTGTTAAAAGTAGAGCTAGCGAGAGTGGAATTTTTAAAAGCGTTTATCAAATGACATTTCACTTAGTATTTGTGAACCGATTGAGATAATAAAATATAAAATAAATTCGGTTGTCTTGTGTTTAGACAGGCAAAATTCATAAATTATTCTCTTTGTGATAGATTGTATCATTATTGAACTGTAGTTTAACGAGCTTGTTTTGGGCAAAGGTCATCATGCTAATCATTTATAGATTGTTCTAACAATCAGTACAATATTTCTTGTTTGGAGACTAAAACAGCATCAAATTACATTCATAAATAAGAAACTGGGATAGTCTGCTTACTTCATTATTCTTAAATGATTGAGAATATTGAGGCGATATTAAAAGCAGGTGGGCATAAGAAATAGCTTAGAAATAGAAGGTTTTTGGTATCAGTTATTCCTGAAGAATTCTTGAAGCTCGCAGCTTCTGGATGGCAGGAAGAATGTTGCTATGTGAGGAAAATTATGTAGATCTATTGTTGACTAACTGAAAATGTTCTTCAGTTAATGATGAATGAAGAAATCAATTCGTGAAAGTATTTCAGAAAAAAGAATAGATTCGATGGTGGATCTCAGTGTGTTTCAGAAGATTGTTGAATTTGTTAATAGAGAGTTCGGCAGAGGGAAAGAACGGTTGAGGAAGATGGTAGAACATATGTAGCACATGATTGTCAGAGATACTGTGTGCGTACGTACCTGCTGTACATCTGTGAATATATTGAAACCGCAAACACAGAAATAATAACTTCAGATTTACACTGAGTGATGTCGTCAGTATCGAATTTAGTTACTTCGCGTAGCATGAACAAATCGGACACTCAAAACGATTTATGTTTTCGCTAGCTAAAGTCGTACTTTTTATTTTAACATGCAGTTTTTAACCGTCAGAAAATTGTTGACCCCGAGAAGTAAGACTTCCAAATTCAGAAACTACTAGGCGGTACTTCATTATTATCACATTATTAAAATATGAATTAGATTAAAATCTGTCTTATCACGCAAGCGGTGTAAAGCTGCTACACTACGTCGCCATAATGCAAAAGTTATGTTGTCTTGTAATAACTGTAAGCGTTGAATGTTTAAGTTCCACGCGAACTGGGTGTTACAAGGGAGCACGAAATATTACTCCTTTCAGGTTCAACAGACTTGAAACTGCTGATTGAATCGGTCTCCAAGTGAGTATTACTCCGCATTAGAGTAACTTTCTGTACTGTGATGATAACGTTAATTTAAATGAGACAGCATACTGTAAGATGCAGTTATCTTCACTTCTATTGCTGAAAAACTTTTAAACTATATTTCAGACTCTTTAGTGAAGATTACCAAGACATATTAGATTTCAAAATTTTCTAATAATGTTCCGAGATACTTCCGATACAAAATTTTATAATATAGAAAGAAAATTTTCGATGTCTATAAATGCTTCCACACAACCTGCTTCCAGATCTTCAAATAATTCGGTTCTAAACGAAAATAATCTTAAATAAAATTATAAAGAATTTACAAGCTTTCGACATTCACTGAACAAAATAAACAATTTCAATACGTATAAAACACACTAAAATATGGTAGCTGCATCAATATAATGTATTAACGTCTTTTAATAAAAATTGCTTTTATTTAAATCAATTTAGTATACTTTCAAAGTTTATCAGACTTAGTCGAAACAATTTCACATAATTTACAGAAAAAAATTGTACTTTACACAACAACTTATCATTTATTTGCAATAAAAGGATAATTTATTTTATAAAATTTAGTTGATGGAAGAGTAAAGAAGGGGAAACTAGGTTACAGCAATATTTCAGCGCGGTAAAATATTCATAATATCTTAATCTCTTTGCTACAAATTCTGTGATTGTGATATATAAGAATGTTCTTGGTTACTATATTAGTACCTTTAAAGTGCTCTATTTCCATCAGACATAGAAGAAAATGTCGCTCGGGAATTCTTCTTCTTCCGAATCTTTACTTATTAAATCAACATTCACACCTAGGTAACATGGATCTTCCAGTCTGAACAACAGAGTATTTCTCAGACTAGCTCAACATGATTGGTTAATTTCGTTTCAAACATAAGAAATACTATTTGGCGATGTTATTGGACTGCAGGTAAAATTTTCGGAGAAGGCTTTCAGGTATTTTCTTGTCATATGGGAGAGGATCAGCTTTCTATTATTTGATTTTTCTCATTGAATTGTTGGAAGCATACAAGGAAAAACTTGTTGTCCAACGCAAGATAGCTTTTTCTCCTATGTAAGAAATTGAGCGTGTGGTGCGCTGGCATATTTATTGAGAGAACACTCAGTTTGATATACGGAGAAAGGACATTATTGCTGTACAGGACCGTAGGTTCTAAATAAAAAAATACTACTTTCTGTTAGTTTATTATTAATAGATACTGCTTATCGTATTGTGTAATTCGAGATACTTTGAGCTGAGAGAAGATTAAAGACAAAGGGCGGGAAGGAATTATATCATATCTTTTTGAGTAAAACGCCTGGATTGAGTTTGAAAAATGGGGAAAAGCTGTAATCTGAATGGATGGGGCAGCGAATTAAATTGTTACACCTTACTCCTCTCCCCTCTCTCCTCTACTCTTCACTTGTTGGCCCGATGGATACAGTTCACTCGTCAGTGACAGAAGAAGCGCATAATCAATGGTGTCCTATAAAATTTAACTGCAATTTTTTTTTCGTCTTGAACTGTTTTCACATACAAGAAAGTAAATTCTAACTGCACTTCACCTTGATTGCATGAACAAGATTTATTCCCGAGAAAGATTCACGTTTTTGAGGCATCCCCCGCCCTCCCCTCCGTCAAGCACATCGCCACGGGAACTTTTAAGGAAAATCAGATTGTTTTTCCAGAGAGAAACGCTCGCCAGAAAGCCCCTCCTTCCACGTTGTGCCCCTCCAAATCAAAGCCAGAATAAACTTGTTTTGGTGACTGTAAAAACCTGCGCGTTGCCTTAGTAAAACCCAACTATCCTGCCTCTCGTGGTTAATTTTATTGTTTCAATACTTTCTATCATAAAAATTTAAACAATGCTGCAAAAAATAACTTTACCTTTGCAGGTTGAAAAAGTGGCAAAATACGTATAATCTAAAAATACGTAAAGGCATTATTCACTTTCAACTTGGAGGAGAAGTAAGAAAACTGTTTGAAAAGTTTCTCACAGCTTATAGAAATAGAGCCAGAGTCCCCTGCCTGGGCTGGAGTTACCCCCTTGAAATCTGTACTTACGGTTGAGTGACTCCTGACTGACGTTACATAATGGCATATATCCGTGCTCTGTGCAGTTCTGCCCTAGTGAAAATTGATGGTAGGAAAGGAATTGTCTCCATGCAGTGACTTGGAATGAACAAAATACAGTCAACACTGATCGTTAGCTTTCTTCGTATCTCTTCTCCTCGATCTGTCTTTATCGTGGGTTTATGTCAAAAATTATATATTAAAAAAAAAAGAATGTTTGGAGGGGAGATCTTAACTTAGCAACCGTCACGCCGTATCACTGCTGAAACTATGTAATTTATACTTCAACAGTTTTGGGGAAAGCTTGGATTTTATTTCTTGCTGTATCGAATACTATATGTTATACATAATGTCTCCACGTATCATTACGCCCAATGTGTGCGGGAGATCTTGGATGACGGCAACCTCTTGTAGTGTCTACGAATTGTAGGAAAGCAATATTTATTTAAAAAAAAGTAAAATCATATTCCTGAATTGAGTGCCTTTCTGATGACATTATTGAAAAAAGATATCGTCATCAAAAAATCAAATTCTGCGCACTCCTGGACTTCATTCGAACTGCGCTATTTGCTATTAGTCAACTCGTTTTATCCTTTTATGTTTTAGAGTTGTATGCATAATATTTTACCTCAACCTTTCACAGTAGTGGTAAACCTGGTTAACAACTACAAAGGTATTACTTTTTAATATTCACAATGCAGTTTCACCATAGCATTTCGTGTTCAATATTTAAATTTTGATTGTGTTATAACCTGTAATGAATACTTGCGGTTGCTTTTAATTTATTTATCATACTGTAATGGGCCCAATGGTGCTAAGTCTTTTGGATTGATTACAATTATTTACGATTTTAACCCACATGACACGTCATTTAGGAACATCAGGAGAAAAATTGAAAAGAGTTCACAAGATCCGTTAGACAAAAGGATCTGAATTGTTCACATTTAATGTTTTATTATATTAGTCTTGCAGTAACAAATTGATTGTTCCTGCTAAAGCCTGAATGGAAAGCATTTATCTGACTCAAGGAACTATGCACGGGTGGAGACTGGTAGGTGTGATTTACCACATTGTTCGTGGAATACGCAATGTGTCGACACAACACACAGCTCTTCCCAGGTGATCACAGTCTACCGGCCTCGTGAGAAGTTCTCGTCGCATCAGCTGTTTAACTGGAGCAGATATCTCTTGTATCGTAGCCGACACAGTTCGCGTAGCTCGTTGGAAACCCCGCAACGAAGAAACCTCTCTTTGCTTGTCTGGGGGCTGTCCTTCGGTGTTTACTCTCCAATCACTGTTTTTAGCAAACCATTCTCCTCCTCCTATTCGATCTGCTACTCTTAACATTTGTAACAAACACCAGTATCTCTAACTAAAAAATCTTATGTTCGACTATCCCCTCTATCTACCATCCATTGAAATACTTGGAACTTTAGGCGGCAGGTCGGCGGGTGGAAGTTGTTGGTAGACGTCAGACAGCATCGGTATGGATAGTAAAGTCATTTATCTTTTCCGTCCTAACTTCAGAGCTTTTTCGACCGTCAGCTCGCAGCTTATGTTGTTACCGCTCCTCGACAAAAACATTCCTGTCAACGGTTGGACAACACAATGAACGGCGTCACTACTTTGCCTCTACGAATCCCTGAGCAAGCGAAAATGTCTCAAAAAAGGTTTTCTGTGAGCCATACTACCTAGATGTCATTGCAAACCCAAGGGAATGTTATTGCGAATTTGAATTCACAACCCTAGCTGACAGTGACATATATACCACTTATGTCTGTTTAATTATACTGTTAGTTTTCTTCTATCAAAGTGATGTTTAAACGCAATATGACATTCTTTGCAGACTTTTGGACGTTCTTTGCTGTTACTGTATCTTAATACTAAGATTAAATAATATCACAGTGTTTTGAGACTTTTAACTGGATTTGGTAAACAAAAAGTTTTATAATCACTAGTGTGTGTGTTCTTTGAATGTCTCAGAAGTTACCTGACAATTTTAAAGTTTCGGAAAGGGACGGTGAGTATTTCGTGGACATCCTTGCCCGCCCGCAGGAAGCACACAACATTGCTGTCTCGAGAAAACCAGGACTAACGACATTCCGCGCAAGGCGCTAGGCTGCTGCTCGACAAATTCTCATCTCAGTTTTTCGTGGTTTCCCCAAATGCAGTAGCCGTGACGTCATGATGACCGGGCAATCCGTGTAGTGTTGAACTTGCGTCGTGTCCACCTAAATTCTTACAAATCACGATACATTGCCCGGCCGAGCAAACTAGGGTTCACCGTCGTAACTGTCTCAGGTTTGAACTTGACCCACTTTAGTATTTACATTGGTGTGTATATATCAGATATAAATACTTTCTAATAAAGATGTGGATAAAATTGTGAAAAATTACGATTTAGTGAATTAGATCAACTTTGAGGTTTTGTGACTTAAACTATTTGCCTAGAATTAGCTCCACCTACCAACGTGTTAATATGTAAGTCACATTTCATGTTCCTTTGTACTGTTACTCCCAAATATTTCATAGAATCGACCATATCAATAACTGAACTGTTTACCTCGTATTTCTGAACAATCGGATTCTTTTTGTTAGTTATGCTCATTGTCTTACACTTTCTACAATTTAGTGTGAGTTGCCACTAAGCGCACCATGCCAAAATAACATCCAGATCGCGCTGAATTTCTAAGCAATCGGCCAAATTCCTTACTTCCCTATAAATAACCGCATCATCAGCAAACAATCTAAAAAGGCTTTTCACTTTGTCTCCGAGATCGTTTATAAAAATTAAGAAAAGAAGTGGTCCTATAACACTTCCTTGAGGTACACCCGATGTAACATCTAGCTTAGAAGAACTTTCTCCTTCAACAACGACATACTGCGACCGACCAATTAGAAAATCCATTCACAAAGCTGATCCGGTATACCGTACGCTCGTAGCTTCGCTCAATGACGGTTGTGTAGCACAGAGTCAAAGGCTTTCTGAAAATCTAAAAAAATTGCATCTACTTGTGAACCTGCATCAATAACTTTCATTACGTCGTGTGTTAATAGGGCCAGCTGTGTTTCACATGATCTTTTCTTCCGAAATCCGTGTTGATTTTTTGTAAACAAATTATTTTCATATAGATAATTCATAATGTTCGAGCATATAATGTGCTCCATAACTCTACTACAACCAGACGTTATAGATATGGGACGGTAGTTTCCAGGATCGCTTCGATCACCTTTCTTGAAAATCGGAGTTACTTGCGCTATTTTCCAGTCTGAAGGTACGTTTCCCTCTTCTAGGGATTTACTGAATATATCAGACAGAGCACCCAGGCGAGAAACGACCTTTTTGGCTTCTTGGCCACTCGTCTTGAGTGGCATGCAGAGCAAAGAACAGTCTGTACGGTTGGCGGCGCCGATATCATGACACCCTCATTCATGCAAAAGCGATTTTGCCGTCCCCTTCCAGTTACCGCCCTCCTCAAGTTGGCGCCCCGGGGCAAGAGCTCCTGTTTACCCTCCCCCCACCTCTCCCTGTTAGTAAATTACAACCAATGATGAACTTCAAATCCCTTGAAATTCCAGTTTGCCGTAACGAAGGGTGTATATCATCCGTCAGGACATTGTCGGATCCTCTGCAAAGGCACGCTCTAAGACAGAAATCATTAAAAAGTGGTATTCAACCTCACATCGTCAATTTCCTATCATTTTGAAAGTTAATTAAGGGAACTATTTTTAACTTCATAACCTTAGTCGTATTAGGAGTCCTAATATTGTCACCATCCCTTTTTGTTTTCCTTAAATTTATTGCTTAATTGTAAGTGTTCACAGCCTACAGCAATAAGAAAGGTATATCCCGTAATATTAAGGCTTTAGCAGTAAACGGCTCACGTAACACCTTAACTGGAGACCGTATAAAAACAGTGATATTAAATTTTTTTTTCTTGTGCCACTGCACAATGAGATACGGAAGCCATTTGGCGGTTTAGATTCGGTCTGTATTTCGCAGTTAGTGGGTGGGCGGTCTAGTATATCTGAGGGCGCACAATCGATTCTCTTGGCCTCTGCTAACCGAAAAAGAAAACGCAAAGAAAAAGAACCAATAACGGCGTCTGCCCTCCGCGACTTGGGTCTTCATGTCGGGTTGTTCGTTTGTTAGCTTTCACACACGCAATGTGACACGACGCGTTAGTGCCATTGTAATTAGGTAACCGATCCATTACAGCAACAAGGAAATTAAACAAGTATGGCACCGGTAATTTGTTAACTATGTAGTGTTCTGAATCGTATGCCTGAAGTCCACGGGTTCAAGTCCCCATCCGGCTATCCAGATTGTGATTCCGAATGTCTGGATCGTTCCTACAAAAGGCTAATGCCGAATTCCTTGGCCTCCTCATCTATCCTCGACAACGACAAAAATTTGATTGGACATTGTAGAATAATGACGTGCATCCAGTTTAGCAGATGTAACGAATTTTATAAATACCTGTGAAATACTGAAAATGCTCCTGAGACATTTGATTATAGCAAATAGTGTAAAACTGCTATTTTTATAGAAAAATAAGGCCACAATAATTAGATATTAAAATGTTTTAAACACCAAGCCGAACAAAAATAAATAATTTTATACCACTCATATGAGATCTTCTCAGTGTAAAAATAGGACAAAGATGAAAGAGATAAAAGTTATATTTTAAACAAATTGATGGAAAATGTTCTTCAATATTGTGGTGCACAAGGGCACGATGTAGGTTAATTATTCATTGATAATTTAAAGTGCGGCCACGAAGCTCAGGCGGCGTTGACGACCGGGGTTCGATCCCTGACGAGGGCAAGGATTCTCTTCGAAGCTGATCGTCCAGAATGACTCTCCAAACCCACTCACCCTGCTATCAGATGAGTACCGTTGAGGGACTCTGGGGGAAAATGATTGGCCGGAGTGTGGTGCCCACCACGTCACCACCATCCTCTAGTGCCAAAGGTCAATCAGGGGCTGGGATATATACCTCCGTGAATAGTGCGGGGAAACAGCTGCAGTACTGAAAGAACTATTTAGGAAAAAAAATTAAAACTATTAATTGTAGCACATGGGATATACTAAGCTGTCGCGACCTGAACGAATTGCCACAGATCACAATATGTGAGTTCGCCTTGACTAGAACACTTCTAAATCCGTATCACTTAGTATATGTCAAGGAGATTGCTTACACGATTGCTTGTTTCTAGCAAAGTGAAATAGGAGTTAATGCTGTAAATGAAAAGAACAACAGAAGCGCTACATTACTTTTTACATTCGCTGATGAAACAATTTACTCATTACAGACACTTGTTAAAAGGCAATTCACTGAAGAAATAGCTTCGAACAGGCCAGTGTTTACCTAATGAAATCCTGAATTGCGTTCCGCGATGAATTTATGAGGGAGAATGGCCGCGATTCATCAAATGTCCAAGTGAATAATGTTACGGTTGCCTGCCATTGACGTAATAGAGAATACTGTGTGGTTTTGTCACCATGAGGGTGAGAGGCCATTTCTCACACTGCGGTTAGAAAATGTTAACCTTGAATTAAGCAGGGCTGGCGAAGTATAGACGAATGCTATAATTCAGATCATTCTTGTTCTACCTCACATACACTGAACTTTTATCCATAACCCTGCTTCTGCTGTCGGAAACTTTTTTCAATGGCTGATTCAAGATATTTAGAACTTTGGATAGGATAATTATTTTCTGATATTCTGAACTACAACTTTACATCGAATATACATACGCCGCTCCAGGTCATATGGTAAGTATCCGTATGACATCCGCCGAACTGTCGACCTTTCAGAACGTACATGCGGTGCCCTAGAGAACGTTGTGCAGTTTACTGACCCAGATCTGGGCAAACATCGATGTTCGCTATATTCGCGAAAGGACAGCGCGTTAGTTCCACAAACCGGATGCTGCTGAAAACGCAGGTCATGATCACCGCCACAAGCTGGTACACGCGCAACGCATCGTTGGAAAGATCATTGGCATATCCAGTCAGACAAATGGGTCGCTCGAAACAGACAGCTGGCGCAAACAGGATCAACCTAAGAGTGCTGCAGTGGCAGCCAGCGCGACGCGGTAATCGCATTATTCCCGCACCAAGATTACACGGTATGCTGCACCCACTCTGCCATCGACTGCGCAACAACTGTGCTCCGCTGCATCTGCAGCATATAACCACGACGCAAGCACATCACATATCGCAGTGAGCACAATATCACATTAGCCAAGGTTTTCCTTAATTTTATTTTGGCTTCTCGTATGGTTTGAACAAATTCTATTGTCATCGCACTTGTGGTAGTTCGAACGGAATAATATTGGGCAGCTGTTGCACGCAATATCCGACTGATTCTTTGCAGCTGGTGTCCCGCAATCGTACGAGTGAATGCTTGCACAGTACCTCCCGTGACTGTTCGGCTCAGAGCTAAGAGACTCCATTCTGGGTGCAATGGACGACATAGGTCTGAAATCCAACTCCAAACCTATCGGCCATGCTAATTACTGCTTCTAGGCTTATTCCAGTAATTGCATAGGCGAAGGCTGGGATGATAAGCACATTCATAATCAAAACTATACGTTTAGCTAACAAAATAACATGAATAAGTGTAAAAACACGGTTCACTATGAAATGGAAAAACTGCATTACCTCAGATCTATTTTTTCGTTTGACTTATTAGTACCAGGTGAAAGTACATTGTAGTGTCGTGACTGTAGAATCATTCGGATGGGGGATGTGTATGTATAAGATTTTATTGATTGTGCTCATTTGTCGCGATATACTCTTCCCTAATGTAGTGTTGTTCATATATCCTCATGAAAATTATCAGTTTAAATCATCTGAAATATTTCAGCTATGTAACGGTATTTGTGTTTGAAACTTTACTCACAAAAGCATTTTTTTTTGCATTCTTACAACTTTTCGATATCGACCTTATTAAAGTAACGAATTGATGACAGATCTGAAATGGATTTCCACGTAATAACTGTTATAACATTGCTGCGGAGCTGTGTCTTTTCATCATTAATATTTTTTAAAGAAAATGCTGCGACCAACTACTTGGTGGCTCTTGAAACCAAAAGAATTGTTTTTTACATTTTCTATCTGGGATTCTGTTTGTTACGTCACTACGCCTTAACTATTTGACTGATTTTGACGCTGCTGTCACAGTCTTGAAGCTCAGAGTCTCATTACATGTTTGAGGTGTATTTTTATCTGCTGCCGTCGGAGTAGGAATTAATATATTTTCTGACCATTAAACTTTCAGTTTCGTTTGCTGACCGCACTGTGGAAAAAGTGTCTCTTACCTCTTCTCAAGAAAAGCGTTGGAATAAAAACTTTATGTACATGCCACTTTCGCTTTCGTCTTATAAGATTTCTGGTTTTATTTGGTTATGATATTTATAATAAGATTTGAGATACTTCTATTTTTTTTACATTTGCTCTTATACATGTTCTGATTTTCCGTTTGTTTCCGATTTTATATGTCTTAAAGATGTTAATTAATTATAATAATTTACAGCAAAATGATGGCGATATGATTGTGGGTAGAACCTAGTACTAAATAATACGCAGCTCTGCCTTAAGAATCGGCCTACACGTCTAGCTTAGTCATACTAGGCACAGAGACGGGATGGCATTTCCTCTCCGCCAAAACGTTAATTTATAGTTTACATAATTGTGCCGAGTGTTGATTAATGTGGTGTCTGGTGTAAATGGGAGAGGGTGAATCTCAGTATCGCTCTGTTTCCGGACGAATTAGTGTTAACGATGTGGGATGCTCGCTTTCTATGTGAGATGTGGGTGGGTTAGTGATTTTATACAGGCTGTCGCGTGGTGTGTGATCGGCTCAGCGGAAATCTTTAATTTCACACTTAATACGACAGAGCTTAGGGAGGGAGCTGTGGTTGGTTCGTCCTTGGCTCCTACCTGCCTCGGTTAGAGAGCAGTCTGCAGGCATATTGCAAGGAAAGTAACTGAGCCTTAGCTACTGAGAAACCGCAGGCACTGCATAAACTCATTGACTGGTATTAAGACATTTACATAAATATTTTCGCACATCTTTAGTTACGCAGAGGTGACTTATCTCATAGAAATCATTACAACACATATGAATGACTATTGGTTTATTACATTTGAAGGTAAATTCACATACACGTTACATTATTGGATGAATTGATCAAAGGACTGATTGGTTACTAGCGATGCTTTATGCTGATTGGCTGATAATTATTTACACTCCATTGGTGATTTATTACTAGCGTTGCGCTATACTGATTGATTAACATTTAATTATATTCCATTGGTTGAGTGACTGCAGGGTAATGCATATTAAACCCTATTGAAATGAGTGACTGTCGGTGAATGCGTAAGTTCCTACTTGGAGGTTGACATACTGTTATGAAGACAAACGCGCGAGCAGTGGATCAAGCAAGTTTTAAGTACCTGCTAGGTGGTGGTGATGAACGGTGCATCCATTGATCTTCTTGGATGTTGTCGAGTCCGTGATGTAAATTTGACTGTCTAGTGCAAAGGACAACTAGTCTGCAGGAAAACTCGTTAGGAATCCTGGGTGTTAAAAGGGTCTTTTAATTTTCTCACTGGAGACTCAAGTTGGGACGGTCAGGGCGGAATTATAATGCGAAGAGTGAGAACTGTATAGTGTGGTGGTTTCCAGGCTGACATTAGCTTAGCAAAGCTATTCTATATGCCGTGGGTTCTCTCTTGTAAGCACTCCCACGCAGTCGGGAAACTGCATCGCTACGCGAGTAGCTGTAATTTCAGAGGTGGGTAGCTGACGATAAGAGACTGGTGTAGCGTGGTCGTAAGCTATGTACTGAGCTACAGGCGTGGGGAGCAAGGCTGGCTACGTGCCTCGGTCACCGTCTCGGGATTTGGTTACAAATGATAACAGCTACTGCTCCGTGGGAGCTGGCTCCCTGGTACGACTGGAGATATGAATATCGGAAACTAAGACGAGTTTGAATAAAGACTTCAAATCTATACCCTATACCTTAGAATAAGCGAACCCGCGACAAGGCGTTTGATATACAATGAAGAGTGTCCGATCAGTAGTCTTATAGCGATGGTTTTAATTGTGATGCACGTTGAGGAAACGGGGTTACTGTCTGTATTTTGTTTTGTTACAGTACACTGAATTTCTTCGCACTGTGAACTTTTCATTGAAGTAAACAAGGTTCCAAGCGTAGTAGAATCTGTACTACGTCCATTTTGATTGGGTTTAGATGGCCTCATCGTGACACAAAATGTGTTAGACAGATATACGAACATACCACCGATCGTGGTTGGTAGGTGGCTGCGCTCTAGTCTCACATTCAGGAAACGTGGGTTCGATCCCCCACCCGGCCATTACTATTTCGGTTTTCCATGGTTTCCTGAAATCACTTCAGGTGAATGCCAGGATGATTCATTCGAAATTGTAATTGAAGCCAAGTTGCTTCATGCGTGATAACCGCCCTTTCTGATCAGTGTCCAGCCTGTAGAAGTGTTAATATATTTGCATCTTTGTGATACAGCATAATGAGTTTCTTCAAAATTATATTTAAGTCATAATTCCTTGCTACATTTCTGATTTCTCTTTGCTATTGGGACTAAAAGCCATATAGTTGATTTGGAAATAAAAAAAATATTGGAAAGAGACTTCTTAATCGCCGTAGAAATAACAATTTTTAATTCATTAGGGACCTTACGGGTCCACTGAATTTTTAGTTGATGGTCTTTATTAAGTCTAGTTGCTTCACCTTACTTATGACAACAATAGCATTATTATAGTTTGATTGTTTAGAGGTCAATCCATTTTCAGGTACTGGAGAATACAATAGTAGATATTGTTTCGCCCCACATCACTGATAAATAATTGTCATTCATTGTTTCAGACTGATGAGACTAATGACAAAGAAATGAACATCGCCGTATTTGGGATGCGCGCCTAGCAGGTTTCTCTGCTGTTGCAGCGCGGTGTGCGTATGGCCTAACAGGTGGCTGCGCCGCCCGGCAGACAGACGTGATATATTGTGGGACCCGACCGGAGCGGTAAATCCCCCGTGTTTTGACGAGTCCCGAGTGGCCGATAAATCCCGCAGTCCAAGACCGCATTGGCGCTTCTGTTTTCCTCGGCAACACGACTGATTGATAGACACCACTTTTTCTATTTGCAACATACAGACACTGAAGGCACTTCGCTGTTTACACACTCTGACAGAATCAATTTTCTTTCGATACATGTATACCTGATATAGATGCATGATTTTCAATGATTCCTGTGAACGGCTTATTAAATCATAACTTCATTCTAATTATCAATACCTCGGTACGACGTTGTCAATTAGGCTGGTATCGCTGTTTTTCCAGTGAACTGTCTTCTGAGAACACTAACGCTAAATAAACTTGCAGCCGCGTTAGGATGTCAAACTTGTGGGACGTTTCTCAGGCCTCATGAGATAGACGCCTTCGAAACGTCTCACAAGTGTGACATCTTAACGCGGATGGAAACCCGAGAAGAGTTTATTTATTTACGACAACATGAAAACTTCGATCTTACAACACTAACGCTATGTATACTTAGTCCACAGCTCGAAGATTGGTTGTATACTCCCAGACGAGGCGACCAGTGTGATAGATAGTACGGCAAGTTTATTTACTTCATGTTTGTAAGTTTACAAGGCATGTATATGACTTCATTGAGTTTTTTTTATTGAATTGTGTAGTATATGTAAAAAGAAGGAAGAGAGAGAATGAAACCCGGTATCGGCCCTACTCTTCTGTAGGACACCAAGGAGTCCTTCCGTTTAGATTTCCATCCAACGGACAAATCACAATTAACGTGTCCTATGGCTCCACTGTATACATACTCCGGAGAAGTTTATGATGACTCGTGCCGTGCTGCCTAAGCCCGCCATGATGGAAATTTCCATTACCTGTGCCTAAACCGGTTAACCCGTGCCGAGTGCCAGGCACCGCCACGGTGTCTTAACGAATTATCCATGGGATTTGTTAAATGTATTTCTGTGATATTTCATTCCTGTCAGATCTTCTAATTGAGGTTATTTCAAGTTGGTGGCTGTGGGAACGGATAACCCATATTTTCGCTGTGAACATCTGGAAAACTGAATCTTGTCTTAATGCAATAATACCTTCTCGGGTGTTCATCCGAAAGATGTAGCATTGTAAACACAACGATTCGACAGCCGACTCTGCTGTCTTCATCAGTTATCGGATAGCTTCAGTTGTTGCAAGCTGAATGTTACCACCTGGATCGACTTAGCAATAGCAGCTGCTATTGGTTAAAATAACGGCTTCTGCTAAGCCAGTCTTGGCAATGACACCCAGCTTGCAACATCTGAAGCTATTCGACAACTGATGAAGACAGCGGAGCCTCCCGTCGAAACGTTGTGTTTGTACAACACCATCTGGCTAAACACCCGAAAAGGTTAAATTGCATCAGTACACCAGGAAATTCTACACTCACACATGAATCTTGACTTTATATGCCACCCTAAGAATACCCAGTTCTGATTCCGTTTATTGGTTTAATGTAAATGTAATAACCATTATTATGTCAGTTTTGGAGTGAATTTGATTATTATATTACCTGTGTGCCGAACTTAATCATGAAATATTTATTAACATTAATTCTTAAAGTTAAAAATGAATCAGTGTTGTAAAATTTATTTTGTTTTTAGTTAGCTAAAAGTCAATTAGTGAACAGCGTAAATTTGAACTATGTCACTTAAAAAGATTTTTTTAATAAAAGTATTTAATTACGTGTAAATAATGAAATTTAATTTCGAATTTAATTAATTGATTGTTTATTTGTTTGTCTCAGTATGAGTAATTTCATTTGAGGTGCAGCAATATTGAAAATATCAGAATCTCCCTGTATATTTCCTGCTATTATAGTTTTCACTTGTCCATTCCAGTAATAGAGAGCGTATGTTACTAAAATAATAGTAAAAAGTAATAAATAATAGTAAATAATTCATCTTCATATTATTTATTCATTAACAAAGCATTTTTATTGAATTATTTTATTGAATGTATTAATTTTCTTTCAAGTAAATAGCTATAGCATCAATAAATTTTAAGCAAAAATCATTGTTGTGTGTATTATTCAGCTTGTTCTAAAAACAAATTAAATACTTAAACAGTAATGTATAAACATTATGCATGTATTATTTTTATATTTTAAATCAATGATTTACCCTGTTATATAACCGTAAAAAATATAATTTTGATGAAAATATTAACATTGTATATTGTAGAGTGTTATATCTCAAAAGTGTTATGTTTTATAACTAATTTTGATATGGAAGGAGGTCGAAAATCATAAAATTATATAAACGCCCAGCAACTACGCCTTCGTTTACAATATGAACGTTTACTTTGACGTCACGATTCGATTCCACAAAAAGTGTTGCGTTTACAATTCTCTTGATTTTGATAATTAAAAACGAATAAATAGAAAAAAAGTAGCAGCGGTAATTCTACAGTAATAAAGTTTAAAAAAAAAAAACTAGACTTATATTTGAATTTCATGCATATTTCTTACTTGTGAATGCAGCAGATCGAAGATAGACATTAACGACCAAAACTAACTAACCGAAAAGTCTATTCAATTACGAACTATGGAAAAGAATCACTTAGCAGTCATAACGGCCCGCCATTAAATACGAAGGGAGATTTAAGAGTGAACATTTTCCGTCATATCAAGCTGGGATGGCAAGAATATTATTGTTATATGGTCTTCTTGTCAAACATGTCCAAAAACCTGAATAGAACAATTTACGATTGGTATATTCTTCCCATGCTTAGTCACAGTACCAATAGCTGGAAAGTGAATAACTCAACAAAAGTAAAGTTTAGAATAGCCTAAAGAGCTATGAAAACGTCATAGTCCCATTCAGAAAGACAAGAGTAGCGTAAACGATCACAAATCGCTTACAAAGGTTAACGACGTCCTGAAGAAAATAGCTACTGTGAATTGGCGGGAGGCGACGCATGTTGATCGGAGAGAAGATGGCGGATGGACATGGTGTTACAGTGGGATCGAAGAGACTGCCAGCGACCAGGACGAGAACCAACAAGCAGATGGGACAAAGACATACAGAGGGTAGCTGGCGTTACCTGGCATAGAATAGCCCACATCAATTCTGCCTCAAAAAGATTATAAATCGTGCCTTCAATGATGACTCTGAGATGTCACGTCATTGAATTCGCTGACAGTGATTGTTATGTAAATTACTGTTTCGTGGCTGTAGTTTCGAGTTGCCTCGAAATAAATTCAATGTATATATTGCTGTGCAGATTGTTTATTTTGTTTATTAGCAGTATAACTTCACCGTGGTCCGATGCGTTTGGAACCAGAATAAAACAAGTTTACAAGAAGAGTGCGTCTGGGGCAGGAGGGGATGTTCTCAAATAGACGAGCACCCAGTTTTTTTGCCAACTATCTTTTATTACTATCAAAAAACAACTTAAAAATGGACAAAGTGAATAGAAGAAGCGGAATGCTGCTAGGTTTTATACTTGCAGTCTCGTAAAAGATGGATCAACTGCCAGGGGTATGGAAAATGGCATTCTGTGGGTCTTCGTAGTGTGGTTGCCTACGATGATGGGCCGGTACAGATCTATACTTATTATGAAGATGACTGGAAACTGTAACGTATATCTCATTTTTCATATTTCCCAAATTGATGGGAAAAGTACGGCAGAAGAAGTGATTGTTATCAAAGGAAGAGTTTTAATTTTGATATTTTTATCATAATTAAATCAACTGAAGAATGATGACTAGCTCATTGAAGTTCCACATTTTTAAGTATTATAATTTACTGTCTTGTGCCACCTTCCTACTACTTATCAGCACTCCGAAACTTGCAGAATTCCTGTGCTATTCCGAAAAATGTAAAATTTGAAATTGGGAGGAAAGATGTCGCGAGGTTGGATTAAGATAATAAGAAAGTGTGTACCTGTCAGAAGAGTGAAGAGAATGGTTGGTGGAAGGACACAGACGCTGGAAAGGACTGTGTGCCCGTAAGACTCTAACCAGAAGTATGAAACTGTTCATTGTGATGATTCATTTATCAATTATTTCAGTTGGTATGTTCAGAAAAAATCTGTCACTGTGATACGCACACTAAACATCATCGCAAAAAAATGTGAAAATACGTGAAATTCGTACGAATACAGTTTTCAGTCAAAATCCCTCACGTCCAGAAATTTCAAAGTAGTTTCAGATATTTCGGCAGGAGCTCTGGGTGTTGTAACGTAGAGGTCAGGCAGCTGCTTTCAGACACTCTGCACGTAGCGACGGCGGAACTAATAACGAGCCTGTTACAAATAGCCACACACTGCTGTCCTCATACAAATGGTGCCCCAGCCCCATACCAGCCTCACAACTTGATCTCCATGCTGAGTTACAACTCCTGATGGATATTCGAGGCGGTGGCGTCTACATGGCTCCAGTACTAATGGCCTCTCGGCTTTTCACGTATTCCAGGATATTATACAGTTACTCTACGGAATAATAACTGTTGGCGCAGTTCCTCAGAGATACAAATGATATGTGATCGTACCAGACAGTTTTCACACTTACTACAGTTGTGAAACTTCAGAGTGTTGTTAGGTAATGAGCAGATTTTCCTGCCCATTTGGCCGCCAGTTGAAACCCTTCTTGGATTTTCATAATATTCATAATCAATTGTGTTGGCTGCATTAGGAACCGATACTTGCCACTTTACTCATCTGAATAAGCACAAAATTAAAAAAAGACTTGATGATTTATCCATTTATCATACTCGGATAGAAAACGTAATTTGTCTGCCTCTGTTTACTTATTTTGCAGTTTTAACTCTCGTGTCGTCCGTTAGTCTAAATAATAATCAGATCGAATCTGTCGCAGAAATCTGTCTTTACTCGTTTTTACTCCCTTCAAGATAAACAGAAATTCTTCAGAATTTACAGAACGAACCCTTTGAGTAAAATACAGGTCAAGTTCGTATTTTAACTTGATTAGGTCCCGCGTCATGATCACTGAACCTTTTACTGTATATTAACTTCTACACCACTACCTTGTTGCACCTGTCAGAATTACATTTTGAACCTAACATTTTCCTCGTATTTATTGAACTAAATACAATTATTATTAAATAACGCGCATAATCTTGAAAATGATGAAATGTTGTAGATATTTTTAGCTTATTGTAACACTGGTATCTATGAACAGATATTATAAGAAAATATCTACACCTAACGAATATAAATAAACAAAAGGAGCTACTAATAAATATATACGAGGGTGAGTCAAATGAAAATCTTAAATATTATTTATTGTGCAGAAGTGGTAGAAAGCTCTATCACTTTTCAATATAATCTCCCCCCCGCTCAATGCAAGTCTTCCAGCGCTTACAAAGTGCATAAATTCCTTTAGACAAAAATTCTTTTGGTAGTCCGCATGCACCGCGTGGCGTACCTCTTCATCAGAACTTCTTTCCTCTTTAAACATGCTGCAATGTCATTCAGTGTCACTCGGGAGATTTCCATCATTATGGCTTCAACTGCTGCAATGTTCTGTGGAGTCACAACTCGTTGTGCCTGACCTGGACGAGGAGCATCTTCCACTGAAGTCACACCATTTGCGAACTTCCTACTCCATTCGTAGACTTGCTGCTGTGACAAACTTGCATCACCGTACTGAACCATCATTCTCCGATGAATTTCAATAGGTTTCACATCTTCACTACTCAAAAACCGAATAACAGAACGGTGTTCTTCCCTGGTGCAAGTCTCAAGTGGGGCAGCCATCTTTATACTGATACTGCTACGGTATTTGTGCATCTGCACTATGCTGTCACCTACAGACCATTCTGCGCGCTGCTTGTAGCACGCTTACCAACTTACAGGATAACGGCGCGAAATTTCGATTTTTTATTACAAATTTAAGGTCTTCATTTGACTCACCCCCGTAGATTTAAAACAAACTTATACTTTTTTCAGTGTTCTGGCAATTCATTTTTTCGCAGTTGCATAAACCTGACTATAAATGTTATTAAATTACTCGAATAACTTAGTTTTTTTGGTGACGACTCTGACCGTTGTTAGTCCGGCAATGAAAGCCTGGTGCGTGAACTCTTAGTGTGACAGACATTATGACCAAATCGCCTTTTATTAGTATGGCCTGTGCAGCAGAGCCATCGAGCACGCGGAGCACGGCTCGCGGCTCACAAACACGTCGAAACGCGTTATTAGTTATTCACAATGCATATCTTACTTTACGAATGATTCAAGCAATTTCAAGAGTTTCTCCTTGAGTGTATAATGATTTTGAAAACGTTAGAGAACAACCGCTGAATGAATTCGATCTATAATTCTATGCATCATAGTGATTTCCACATTAAAATATAAGGACGTATCGGGGCAGTACTGTATTGGAATATTACAATTTGGCAAGAGGCGGCTTCGATCCTTGACTACTACTTGCTCCCAGTTCTCCACCGGCTCTGATGACTTCCTCTTTGACAAGCAGTACGGCCCTCCAAAAAGTTTTTATTTTGCTTTGGATGTTTGATTGGTGTACAGATACCGCGTATGAAAGCTCGGTGTGCCAGGTACAAAACGAAGTAGTTGTATCAGAGACACATAAGGATTGTCTGTAAATTGACTTTAATATTTTTAAGAAATTCTATTCTTTGCGGAATTTGATTTTTCAATAGTAATTATAGAAAGGAAGTAACATTTATGTAGACAACATTCTACTGAGTATTATGCGTGTGGTCTTCTACAATAGCAGATTCTAATTTTAGTAGCCATTGTATGCGTTTCAGTAACTTTAATCGAAGATAATTAGTTTCATAGTTCTTCCCAGAGTTACAGCATACTAATAAAGTAGCTGGCGCCATTTAATCTAGCTACATTCACCATATTTACATCACTATTTTTGTCTGCTAACTGAGTTTTTATGCTTCGATAAATAACTGAATACTTTCTTGTGGTCTTCACAATAAAGATAATTCTTCTCAGATGTTCCTGTTGATACGCTTAATGATCTACAGTTTGAATGTTCTGACAGAAATTTAATACTGTTTCTGCTGCAACTGCAGTTAATGGAAAATTTATTTGCGATTTGGGTCTAATATTAAAACCTGGCACTATTTTCCGTTAGAAAATTCGCAGGTATTTCAGCTCATAAGAACAGAAAAAGAAGGAATGGACGTTAAAGATTCCATATTTGTGGTGCACATATGCTTACAATTGCTACAAGATTGAATTACTCTGAAAGTGGTATTAATCTGTTGGACGAAAGGTGTAAATACTTCAAATTATATGCGTCACTTGTAATCTGGAAGACAACACGACATTTCAGTAGCTAGCATGTAAATACATTTCCGTTTGCTTAAATACCAATCTGAACATAATTTGCACTATTTTTTTAATGTTTTTGACAGAATTTATGACAAATTTTATTTTTTTCACTTGTTTCTTCACTTTGTTTCAGGTAAGAGATGGGAGTCGAAGATTTTGATGAGATAATGGAACGCCAAGATGACCAGTATCCCACACCGCCGCAAGAGGGAGCGTCAAGTGCAGATTCTCAGACGAAAATCCCACATCCCATTCCAGTCGTAGGGCAAATCCTGCTGGAGGAACTTCCCCCGCTGGTAGATGTGTACGTCGATCTTGTCCAAGATCGCAAACTGACTGGTAAACTGATCAAAGATCTCTGCACTGTGAATCCAATCCCATCATTGCAGCACCTAAAGCGTGTGAGAAACTTCTACATCATACTCGACTTGGTCAAGGATGACAGCCCTCAGTTGTGCCTGGATAACCTAAAGGCGAAAGGACTAGACATTGCAGGGCTGAGAGGCGTACCAGAGGTGCGTCAGGTACCTCGACTGGCTCCCAAGACCAGGAAGCAGTACGTGGCGGCCAACGAACTATGGTCGTGCAACTTTCGCGAAGACAAGTACTTGGAGTCGATACTTTCGCAGAAGGCATTCAGCGACGAGGAGTTGCGAGAACAAGTGCACTTGATGGGTAGATGCCTGGAGGCCGCCAAGGTGAGTCGGGCGCAGGGGGGCGACGGAGTCGGCGCTCTGGTGATGGATCCCACATCCGGCGTCGTCATCGCGGTCGCCAGCGACGACCGAGGAAGACACCCACTGAAACACGCCGTCATGCTGCTCGTAGAGCTGGTGGCTCGACAGCAAGGCGGAGGCTACCCTGGTTGGATGGACGGCGATCTGCCAGATGAGCACCCGAAGGAAACTGGAACTTCACCGTTGCGGTTGACTGATGAAAGGACTGCTGAGTATCTCTCTGACGAGTTAATAACTGTAAGAGAATGTAACAGTGCCAGTGACGACACTATTGTACCAGATCAACGTGGTTTCTCCTCTGATAGACAAGTCGGGTGTGATGCTAAGTCATCGCAATTACTAGACAGTGATGTAGATCGACTGGCAGCATGCGTTGAAGAAATTAATCAGTCGGTCATTAATAAAATCAATTCTAACTTTTTACAACATGCCGAGTCTGGTGGATCTAGTAATTCTGCGGATAAAGCAGTTACAGGTTTTGCGTGAAGTTAGAACAGAAAGTGCTCTTAAGCAGACAGATGGAGGTGAAGCCAGTGGATGCTCTGGTACTCCGTCGTTGACGGACTCGTCAGTGGCAACTCAAGGTGATTCCGCGACGTTCAAACGCCGGCGGCCTTCCACCTGTTCATCGTCCTGCGCCGAGGAGGGGCCCTACTTGTGCACGGGTTTCGACGTGTTTGTGAGCCGCGAGCCGTGCTTCGCGTGCTCGATGGCTCTGCTGCACAGCCGCGTGCGGAAGGTGTTCTACGGCTGCGCCAATCCAGAGGCGGGCGCGCTAGGCTCTCTGGCTGCCGTGCACACCCTGCCCGGCATCAACCACCGCTTCCAGGTGTTCAGGGGCGTCTTGGAGCAGGAGTGCAGGCAAGCGCTCCGAAGGGCGCCAAACCTTTGACATGATCGACTCATGGGAGTTTTGTCCCTAATACCTGCATGGACAAATCCTAAAGCAGCGTTGAACATTCCAGCTTATTTTCTTCTAAGTACTGATGCTGTATTATTTGTGCTCCGTAAATATTTGAAGCCTTCACGACGTGTCAATCTTTCGATCCCATAATTTTATTGTTATGGCTGTCGTATATACAGCCCATTACGAGTTTTCATCCAGGAATTATTCTTCCTCTAAAAATGAACCAGGACTTCTGGACATTCTTTCCCAACATATCAAGTGATTATCTTCATATTGTTTCCAGGTGGTATTCCGTAATTATGTAGCCCAACGCTTGCTTCACTGTCAATTTTCGATTGTACAGTATCCATTTCGTAAAGGGAGTAATACAAAACACATCGGCATATAAAGACTGTGACACCGAAAGAAAAATGCTAAGGCTCGAAGGTTGGTTGTCGAATTTAATTTAGTGTGAGTTGACCAAATTAACTGTTTCATGCTACTAAGTCCTATACTTTAAAAGAAAAGGAAAACGTGCGGGTATCCGAAACATGCATTATTGTAAACTTCATTTTGTATTAAGTTTCCTGACGGGCTATCCGTCGTGCACACGTTTATTCTTTAAATTTAACGATAAGTATATGATCGATATAATAACGTGGAATCAGACGTTAACTTTCGAGAGCTAGCCGAGCTAGTTTTTTTTCCGTTTCGTTTATGTCTAGTTGCACTTCAGTGTAGTACATCCTAGATTGTTGTATCCGTAGTAACAAGATAGAACACGCAGTATGTACACACTTTGACAATAAATTTGGCCGCCGCTGAAAAATTCTATCACTCTTATTTTGCACAATCTGACATCAATGTTATCCCAGGAAACAGTAATACAATACTGGAAAGCCAGTATTGCGTTACTGTTTCTTAGGATGACATTGATGTCAGATTGTGCAAAATAAGAGTGATAGAATTTTTCAGCGGCGGCCAAATTTATTGTCAAAGTGTGTACACTGCTTACAGCGGTCACTACCCGCGAGTGGAATTTACAATTCTTACCAAGACATTTTTTTTTTCCAGACGAAAGTAGGTGAACTCACTTTCTCAACTTCATTAAAGGATGAATAAAAAAAGGTCTCTTTGGCGTTAGGAAAACTGAACTACATATACCTACATTTTGTCCTTTTTTTTTTAATGAACATATGTTAACTTTTTTTATTTTCTTTACATCATTTAGGTGGTATGAAGAGATCATATTTCTATTTGGTTCAAAGCGTCTAGTTTCAGACAACATTGTTTTAATGAGGTAGCTTAAGTGTTGCCACCTCTCTGCAAAAATATGATGAGGGTACATCTGTTTGTGAAATTTGTAGTTTATGATGCGAGGGTTAGAGACTGTCCCAACATTAGCTTAGATAATTACTAAAAAACCACCACAAAACTGCTGTCAGGACGCGGCCGACAGGCCAGCGCCACGATTTGAACCTGAGCGTCTTATACCTCGCGCGATCTTGTGTGGTGGCGGGTATTTTTTCTTGTAACCACTATCTAGTCCTTTTATTTACACTTACTAGGAAAATGAGGAAACCTGCTACTACAGACAAAAAGTTGGTGTTAAAGTTTAGGTACCGAAAACATTCCAAGATACTCCTCATGTGGTTCATTGGATATCTATATATTCAATTCACCGAAGGTACACTGTCTTTACTCCTTACTTGGTCAAACAGTTCATATGAAGTAGGCCCTGTATGTTATATTTATTCTGTTACTTTCACTAATACCACTAGATGGGAACTGATAATAAGTGCCTTACTCATCTTACACATGGAACTTAAAAATTTATGTCATCTTGATTATGCGTGTGTACAAAGATGATGAAATAATCCCATAATATTGTGTAATGTATAGTATCAAAGGAAGTTATCTTGAATTTGAATCATGTAAGGTAATCTAATGTATTGCTGCTAGGAGGAGCTGGAAATGAATGAAAGCATAACTATTTCCTACTTATTGTCTACAAGAATAGATAAATAAATAATTACTTTTTCGTAATGTGGGGAAGATAAAACGATGATGTAACGTTTGTATCTATAATTTGTCTGTATTTTTTTATTTTATTTTATGAATTGAATTCAAGCTTCGAAGAGTTTTATATTCGTCAAGAATTCCATGTAATTAATTCTTGCAGTAGATTTAGTTATTGCTTGCTGTTTTATTATTTAAATTGGTTTAATTATTTTAATCTTTAGAAAATACGTATTTTTTTTAAAAAAAAAAAAATATATAAAATGGATTTTATCTGTAAAAAAAAAAACTGTAAGAAAAAATTGGGAAGGCATCTAGAATTTCTGTTTTTATAATGATTTCTTCATTGAAACGGTTTTAATTTTTGTACTATGAAAATAAAAACACTATTTCAACAAGTTTTTGTTTGTCAATCTGTGATTGTTTGAGGTTGCCCTATCCATAAAACAGCTAACACTTCCCCCCTCCTCCTCCAAAAAACATGGTATTTGAGAGAGGCCTTGGCTTTGTCCTGGAAACAGTATTACAGCCAAAAACAATCTCAGAGAGATGGTATTTTTTTTCTCCCTTTGGAATTAGGACAGATAGAATTTCACAAAGTAGCAGTGCTGTGCAGAATGTATCGTAGAAGATTCTTCACATAGAAATGATGGTTTGATTTGTTTCTTAGTAACATTTGTCTCATTATATCGGGAATTGTAATTACCAATCTTCTTATCATTAATTTATTTTCTTAAAATTATTGTTTGTATAGTATTTCAATGGAGATGCTCCAGTTATCTTGTGGGAACGTCATGATAATCGACTCAAAGATGCACTGAAATAATTGGAGACTCGTCAGCGTTTTCCTATCTTTGCGCATGCATTTATTTTGTGTTTGTTAAAGAAGGAAAATAGAATGTATTATATAAATAACTCTAATGGAAACATAAGACTAAAACGAACAGTAATCATTATTGTGACCAGCTTAAATTTTCTACAGAATTTTTTACATCAGATTAGTAACGTCAACAGTATATAAAAGTGTAGTAATACATGGTGGTTTTGAGATTTGACCGCAAAAACTTTAACGGAAATTTCAGAAAACATCGTTAGAAAGTTGCAGCTGTGCTTGGAATTGGTTAAAATATATTATGATTATCATCATCTTTAGAATGTTTCCACTTTCGCGGATCGTTCAGTACATCGTCTCCTAGAGGCCTAATTTTCAAAAGCAAGGTTCCATTTGCTACCAGCTTGCTAGGCCTGTTTTACTTTTAATTTGGAGGAGGGGGGGGGGAGCAGAACGGATATTTCGCAATCTGCCTGTGAAACTTGTAACTTGCGTTGTATGTGTTTTCGATTGTTAAATGTGTAGTTCATGAGAGATAGAGTGCAGCCCGTCCCAACATTCGCCTAGACGATGGCAGAAAATGTGCTAAAACCGCAACCAGGAGGGCCGATACGCGGGGTGCAGAATTTGAACTTTGGCCCGCTGCTCCTTCCCAAATCTAGTGTGATGGCGCTTTATCGCGCAGCCATACTGGCGGGTTGCATGAAGTCGTGGAAGCACATGACAGTTTTTCTCCATATATCGATACCAACACCAGTGTTCATCGCATTTACAACTTTGCCTGTTTCGCCAAGTTCCAGGTGAGTGCTTTGCTCGATATCCTACACAGATTTGAGTCCTCCATAAGATCTCATTATTGAACTATGTGCTTTTACTTACTATTTTTATTATTTACAAAAACGATCTATATTTATTTTTTTACAAATATTCTGTTTACTTTAATATGCTATGGCATTTTTTTTTTTTTTTTTTTTTTTTTTTTTTTTTGGCATTTAGCCTTAGGCTAATCTTGCCAGGAGCAGAAGGTAGGGATACTATGTTTTAGTTGTTAGTTTTATTTATTTTAATGATTTTATATTAGGTTTTTGGTTTTTACAACGTACTTGTGTATTGAATTGATCGCTTTTGCGTCTGGATCTGAAAGAGTAGTCATTAAGGATATTATGTCTGTCATTTTTGGAGCGTTTCTTATTAGTTCTTTTCTGGCTTCTTTGTATTCATCACATCTGAGAAGGTAAAGATAAATATCTTCCATTGTCTCACATCTGGAGCAGTTCGGTGAGTCCACGATTTTCATGATGTGCTTTTTATCATTTAATAGGGTGTGTCCTGTGCGCAGTCTGTTAATTAGGGTAATCTTGTTCCTGTTTAGTTCTTTTGTTTCATACCATGGTTTCTTGTTGATCTTGTTACTTATTGCCCGATGCCAAAGTCCTTTTGTTCCTTTGTTGTTTTCCCATTTCTCTTCCCATTCTTGTCTTATCCGGATTGCTGTCCAATGTCTGAAATCTGTGAATGGAGTGGCCACTTCCAATTTTTCATTGGCCGCTAGCTGTGTTTTTGCTGCCCTGTCGGCCATTTCGTTACTGTGTATTCCCACATGACTTGGCACCCATTGAAGAATTATATCCACGTCCTGTGTTGTCAATTTCTTTTGCTATGGCATTCGAATATATCTTATAGACCTGAGTAAAAGAGCTAAGTTCAAAGAAAACTAGTAAAACAGAGTTTATTTATCGTTACTAACGGCAAATAACTGGAAAACAATATCTGTCAGTTTCATGTTTTTATTTCATAGTGGTTTGAAAATATTTTTTCTGTTAAAAAATAACAAACCCTATGTTTTTGTATGTAAATAAAGTGTTATTTTCATGATAATGATTTTACAGTACAATAAATGATATGGAGAGCCGTTGCAAGCATCTCTCATTGTAGGATCGTAATTTTTCACGGCGTTGAATATTAATGTATTTTTCTCGGGCTTCCAGCCGTGTTAATATATCATATTTGCGGGACGTTTCGAAGGCGTCCACCTCTGCCTCCATTCTCAACCAAATGTCAGTGTATAACTGTTTGTTTATTCAGCCGCTGCTACGGAAACGTCCCGCAAATATGATATATTAACACGGCTGGAAGCCCGAGAAAAATACATTAATGCATCTCTCATTGTTGGTCGCTGCCATTTTTTGTACGAATTCACGCCAATTGTGAAATGACTACTTAAAGTTACTAAGAAATGCAGCTACCGTAATCTAAAAAGCAAACGGTAGGTGTACTCCTTTTCATTCAGACACTGCATTTGTTTTAGTTTATTAATTCATTTATAGGCCTATTGTATTTTATAATTTCATAAGGATCATAGTAAATAAAGTTTTCCTGTTACGCTTTTCTTCAGGTGTGCTGTGTAGTTGGTCTTCGTGGTTACCTGTAGTTTACCATTTCACTTTATACTTTGTGATTCTTTGCACTGTTGTGGCAAATACTTGGTTGGTGTGTGTCCGCGGGTCCCGTAGCCTGTGTCCATTGAGCACGTGCCTCGTGGTTGTGCGTGTGGTGTGGACTCTCACCGCGTGGAGTAAGTGTGCCTCATTAGGGTTAAGGGCCTTTACCTAACCTCTTACTTCAAAAGCTACCAAAACTTAAACTCCAAGACCTCAGCCAGTGCGGAGGCGGCACCAAGGGATAAACAGTGTCCACGCGATATAACACTTACGACAGAAACCTAGCTATTAGGTGCGTTTGATTTGTTTATATAATTTTTGCTATAAATTAAATTATTGCATGGCAAATGTTATATAAAAAATTTCAGAATAGTAGAGATTTTATTATAATATCATTATGGCGAAATTTCAGGGACTCATCTACATACCTTTCCTTTCAAACATTTATCGGCATACTGGAGCGGTCGTTTGTGCAGTAAAATCAGTTTTTTTTATCTGCTTTACTTCTCTTAACAGCGAGGTCTTTAGAGATGGGAAAGGATTGGGGGGGGGGGGCAAGGAATGGGAAGGAATTTGGCTATGGCCTTTTGAAGAAAGCATCCCAGCATTTGCCTGGAGTGATTTGGGAAACCATGAAAAACCCAAATCTGGATGCCCGGAAGGGGATTCGAACCGCCGTCCTCCCGAATGCGAGGCCAGAACGCTAACCGTTACACCACAGTAAAATCAGACCTGAAGCATAAAATATTTTTATCTGAATTTTTTAAAATTCTTGTTTAGACTGTATGAGACATGTGAACCTATTAAAAGTATCTATCAAATAGTACTTAATTTTAGGAGCTGGGGGGTTGTGAACGTATTAAACTTTTTTTTATGAAGCATTTCTTTAGGATTTTTATGGCTCTACTCCCTGGGAGTCAATATTGTTGGATACGCCAGCACGTTTAACCGTGTACTTAGCATGCAGACATGACGCATGCCGGCATATTTCTTCTCCGCTTACGTATATCTTATGGAACTATGGTGTGAGAACAATAGATAAACATATGGATTTAAAGAAATTTAATGGAATGCGGTTGTCGGTGGCCGAATTGAATCATATTATATTTTCTGAGCTGCAACACAAAGGTAAGTAACATCTAAATGAAAGAAAATAAATTAATTTAGCGACTTTTCGGAAGCTAGTTCTGCTTCCATTGTCAAGCCACTACTCAACCTCAACTGAAGTTCCTGGCCACCTTTAGTTGATGTTCAGCGATGGCTAGATAGTGGATTCAGTGATAACTATCGAAATGTCGCCAGACGACGCGAATCTGACACGGCTAGAAGCTCGAGAAGATTTCTTTAAGCTTTGCCGCCGCGAAAGCGTAGGCCTACATAGTTAACCAATTTGTTTTTCGTTTCATTCAATCACTCAGCGAAATAGGTCTGTAATTTTAAATAACGACATAAGCGATTTTTGTGTATTTGACAGCGTAAGAACTGGCCACCGTGAAGTGTGTACCACGCGCAGCAACCTGCTGTACCTCCGATAAGGTGTTCTCACGAATGACCAGTGACGGCCCATATCGGGAACTTGCCGTGGAGCAGAGACACGGCGCCAGTACCCAGCAGGTGTTTACAGACGTCACCGGCGCCCCGCGCCTGGCGGTGGCCGAGGGCCATCGAGCTGCCCTTGCAGAGTGCCCTCCAGCACAGCGAGGGCGCCACTAACAAGCTCCCCGCTGCTGCTGCCTTGTTTGCTTTGATACCGGAGGCTGTCTGCTTCACGGATGCTGTAATGACCGACCCCTTTGAGCTCGGTAAATATCGGACAGAAAAATATTACGCTGCCGCTGGCTGCCTGCGAAAACCTATTTCGGAGATCTCCCTTTTCATGTTAGTCGCAAGACGTAACACATCTTTCCGAAAAGCAAATGTTGGAACAGCCCCTCCAGTCTCTGAATTACAGTTAAATATCGCAACCGAAAGTGAGTAAATAAACTCCCTCGTAAAACGTTTTGGTTCCGGGCAACGAGAGGGTATCGGTTTCCTGCTGCTTCTGCATGTGTTATCAGTTGAAAAAAATGATACATTTTTAAATTTATTTTTGGAAAATAAATAATTTACTTCACTAAAATACGCTGTTTAATCATGCGTGAAATACTGATTTTAGCGAAAAGTGTATCCAGAACCGTAATATGTACGGAAGAGTTAATACAGCACACTCTTATTAAACATCAAACAGGAGTGAATGTGGTATATATTACTCCAGTGTAATGCTACGAATTTGAGGCTTCAGAAAAATGGCATACATGCGTTTCTTTAACTATGTAGGAGAAGAGACGTGAAATATGAAATCAGGAAATTAGTTTAAAAAATTAGAAAATAGTAGTAATAGTTCACCATGCAAAATTTCTATAAAGTCCTTCACGTGTTCTTACACTGGCACACATGTAGTGACAACCACCGTAGTTCTTGCACAATTATTTTATTTTTGTAACGTTTCCTTTCGTTCAGCTAGTATATATTGCACTTTAATCTTATTTTTAGTTTTTGAAGTAATATATAAAATGTCTCTTTTTAGTGTAATGATATAAAAATAAAAACTCAGTTTGAATTTAAAGCGGTCCACCATTTATAATTTACGTGTTAATATTTTTAGTCTGATTCATACAATCTTACGCTCCCTGTTCTCTAGGTGATTGTATATTTTATGGTTATTACATTTATTCCTGATGCTATGACACCACATTTTGATAATTATATAATGTGCAAGATTGTTACTAAGAAGTAATATAGGATTACATAATCTGTGTGACGTAGTGGCAGAAAATTTTATGTGCATACGTATCAAATTTAATCTCAGCTCACACTTCGTAATGCATTTTATTATTATGAAAGTGGAGCCAGATAGTGAAGTAAAATGACGACGTTTCGACAACCTGCTCGGTTGTAATCGTGAGGTCTATTTTAAATATTATTGCTTGAAATCACAAACAGGTT
Source organism: Vandiemenella viatica (assembly GCA_031002005.1). NCBI lineage: Eukaryota > Metazoa > Arthropoda > Insecta > Orthoptera > Morabidae > Vandiemenella > Vandiemenella viatica. The sequence goes on along the minus strand of JARYHS010008074.1, from coordinate 208,923,503 downwards.
ATTTCAAGCAATAATATCTAAAATAGACCTAATGAAGACAACGGAGCAGGTGGTCAAAACGTCGTCGTTTAACGACACTATCCGGCTGTACTCCCGTGAAGATTTCACTACATTTTATTGTTAATTACTTCTATCTCAGCTTTTATTTTATAGCCAATCAAAAAAAAAGAGTGAGATTTTTAATACTTACAGACGACAACGCTCATATGAACGTCATGGAGCGTGAAGCAATACGATTTTCTTTCGTTTTCTATGCGTATGTAGCTAATTAAGTGCATAATGTAAACCATTACATACTATTACAGTCACTTGCAGATCTTCAGTGTAAAGTATCAGCTGGTATTCAGAAACTTCTTCTCATTATCGAGTCTGCGTTTTGCTCATGGTGTGTTATATTAACAGTACTTCTAATTTTACGTTATTAATTATCACAATGTAGAGATCTAGTTACATCGTTGGAATCGATAATATAAATCAGGATTAGAATATTGCACTTTGAGCACCCATCAACAATTTTATGCCTGTGAATAATTATTATATATTTACTAGAACATTATATTATTTTTGGAAGAACAATTTGTGGATTTTCGATCGACAAAATGCTAAAGCTCAGAACATACTCTTAATACGACAGTTCATAGAGAATAAGAAAATCTCACTGCTGCCATGTTTCATAGTGGAACTTCTATTTCATTGTTTTCTCCGCCGTGATTTGTTGGTAGAATGGTGATATTAATAGTTCCCTAAGCGACGCCAGCATGTAGCATTTGGAATTTCTGACTTGCTATAGCAGCCTTCCTTGTTTCTTTTTTCAAAGGAAAACGAGCAGCATGATTTAATTACATGATCATCGTGCGTTGTCCCCTTCACTGTAAGGTGAATAAAATGCACAAACTGTTTATTTCACATACATCATTCAACAGTTAAGTCGGTACTGTGGAATGAGATAAACGGTGCTGTATTAATCTTTATTCGCTACAATCACAACTTACTAAACATTCTCACCACTGGTATTTAAGCGCATTATTACACACTAAGACCAGGAGAAAAATAGGAGATACCTTACTTAAACATGGCCGCAATGTTGAGTTTCTTTGCCTCTCAAGGTGCACAGATAATATTCAACCCGGTTTAAAAATATATTTATCGCAAAACCTCTAGGAGTCACGTTTTGTAGGAAATTAAGCACAAGCGACAAAGCGGTTGCTGATTTACTCGAGCTTAAAAGCATTTTTCCCCGTAGGAGATTGCAAGTGGAAGATATGTTGTAACGATTACGAGTGGAGCAGAAGGAACCGCAGCTGAGATAAGCCAGTGTGCTATAAAGTGTCTCAGAAAAGAAGATCTGCACCAGAAAAAGAACCGAGTTGAGAATGGCGAGAAGGCAGCTTCGGTGGCCCGTGAAAGGATCAAAGAGCTGCCCCACTGTCGCAAATCTGAAACTGTAGATAGCGAGATGCTGAAAAGGGGAAAGAAATGCGTTTAACCGCAGAGCGGTTCTCTGAATTTCTTCTTATCTTCAAGTTTGTTATTCAGAATTGTTGATTCTACGATGATGGTGCACAGCGTATGTCATACTTTAAAATTTAATCGTTGCCCACCTTGAGTTGGTTGCACTTCATTCATTTTTATTACACATATAGACGGATTTGTTTTTTTATTTTTTGTGACTACTGAAACAGGAAATTGAATTTAAAATTTCTGAAAGCAGGATGTGACTACCCAAAAGCGTCCATTTTGAGAAAAGTTTTTACTCTTACTTCCTAAACTTTTATGTTTTTAAAATACTTGGAAATTAAAGTATTGTTTCTATATAAAATTACGGAACAGTTATGAAAATATTGAGGTTTATTTTTAAAATAACAGGTGATTGTGTCATGTAGAAGAATTTTTTTAAAAAAAACAACCTGGTTTCAGTACTTTTAGTAAATTTGGTCTAAGATGACAATGAATAAAGGGCATACATGTTCAACGAGTTACTTGACAGTAACGGAACGAAATCAATATTATGATTCTATTAATTTTTTAAATCAATATTAAGAAACGCCATTAATACGTCAAATTTATGGATAAAAGTTTTTAAAATATTGACGTATCATTAAAACTTATTTATATGGTGTTTTGAGTACTTATACAGATAGTGGCACGCGTATCAATAAATAATGAATGTGAATCTATGAAAACAGCGCCTCAAATTCAGTCTAGTCATGAAACGATCTTCCTGTGCGAACATACACAGTATCACGTAAGACGATGTTTTCACTTTAGAGACTAGGAATGAGTGTTAATTTATATAGCAAATGACGTAAACTTAAAATTATTGGAACCCTCCCATAATTAATTCTTTTCGTTCGGGTTCCTTCGGGATTTTAATAAATAAGTGTTACTTCAATATTTTTGGTAGATAGTTTTTCCCTATAAACAACAGAGTAGTGTAAACGGCAGAGTATTGGAATAGATACATCCACGCAATCTTAACAGCGTTTTATTATTTATGTAGTTAAGGTTGTATCTAGGCTAACTTGTAACTTTATTAACGGTCTTTCCATCTTCAGTGCAATTCAGTCACCTGTGACGGTTGTCTTAGACGAGATGCCAGCTTGTAAAGTGCCTACTGCCCTCTATTTCAAGACGCTGGCTTGGTTGCGCCTGCGCGGCCCGCCCCCTGGAGCGCTGTATATACAGTACTACTGGTTCCGCCACACGCGGGACGGCAGTCGGCGTAGCGCCAGGCAGGTAGGCAGCCAGCAGTGCGGGAAGCCCACGGTAGATAGCCGACCACGGTACGTACGGCACGGCACGGCACGGTGCTATGATGCATTGTTGAGTTTAACTCGGGGAACTAGCGGACCTTTAGACAATTTATTTACCTGTTTTAAAAATAAGAATGAAATAAAATATGTGTAGCATAGTTAAACGGCACAGCCACTTATCCCGCTGTAGTTATGTATCCTGCTATATTTGTTATCCAAAAATTATCTATGTTGTAAATTAAACATTGATATTTCTCACAGATTGCCTTTGTACCTGTTGATTGCTGGAATCACCTTATAAAGTCCATAAATAATATATTAACATCTGTAAGAGAAAATATAACCAAATGCTTAAATTGATATTAGGGTATGTCGTTATTAGTTTATAAGCTATTGTAACTAACTTCAGTAAGCATATTTCTAGCTCTACACTTATTCAGAAATTTACGCATATTTCTTAGAATTTACAGGCTCTCGTGTGAGGGTTTTTTTTTTTTTTTTTTTTTTTTTTTTTTTTTTTTTTTTTTTTTTTAAATAAAAACCTCATTTTCATGGTTTCTTCTTATATTTTTGTGTCTTATGCTTTCTCCTACCATGAAAGATTCTTAGCATAGAATTTCCATAAATATCTTTTTTCAACGTTATTTTCCTCATATGCACGTCATTAATTGATTTAATAAGAAAGTCATCTACGTAAAACAGAAAAAAAAGAATACTGGAAACTGACCAACTAAAGCTGCTTTCTGCCACTAGAAGTTACTGCCAGTAATGGAATAGTCTTACCCATACTCCAATGTAGCAGATAATTATTTCTTTATGTTTGTCGTGGCATTATTTCTTTCACGTTGGTAGAACAATCCGAAGGAGGGCGGTTCAGCGAATCCGAGGTCCCGATTTTTTAAGTATGGTGTCAGCCTGTGTCGCTTGTCGGACGTTGTATTACAAATACCATGATGACTGCATGCACTATATGTGCTGGAGGCTTATACATGTCATTTCATAGATGGTCTAGATACTGAAATTAAAAAAGGACTTTGGCACATGCTCAATTTTTAATTTAACAAATACTGGCGTTAATGGCTATTATCTAATATTTTTGTTCCATGAAGGCACTTGAACATTAGATAAATCCAGAACCTGTTTCGGGAATCTGTAAAGTAAAAAAGAGAAACAGTCAAAATTGTTTCTACTTTAGTAAAATTTAAAGATTTCTTTATAAAATAAACAGTAAAACAAAAAATCGATAAATTTTCTGTTTATATCAAATATTAACATACCTGAATGCTTTGTTGTATACAATTATTCAAGGCTGTAGACCCAATTCGTCATTCCAATCACCTGCTGCTATTTCACGATACTGTGGAAAATCATCTGGTCGTTACGGTATATTTATTCCAGTTAATTTCTGTTTGCGAACAAACTGCACTCAATGTATTATCCGTTTGGAGTGCAGCGAATTTTCAACATTGTCGATATTTGGTCAAAGTTAAGCTTATGTTATTAAATGCATTCATTCAATGAATTAATTAATTATTTAAAGTAAGCTGTTGATTTTCTGTCGTTTGTTATATGTTGACTGCTATTGTTGTACACCTGTAGCGAATTTATGACATTTTATTTAAAGGCTTTGGGAAAAATTCAACCTATTTAAAAATATACATGATTATTTTGTACCGTGAAATGTTGAAGAAATGGCTAATACGTTCCAGGAATGGTGAAAGTTTTTGTTTAGTTATAGTTTACTAAGAAAAACCCAGGGATGTTATTAATTCAATGCTCTAGCTCAGGATAGTGGTAACATATCACTTACAAGGTGGTTTCTTATTTCCCAAGGAACAAGACCCAGTCGAAAAGGTACATAGGCATTGCAAAGAATTTTGGGATTTTTATCTTTACTTCCACATTAAACTGAGTAGATAATACTCACCAGTAAAATGGTACTACGCAGTCTGTGATTAGTAGGGAAGGTTGTCCATCTTTATGTAAGCTGTTAAAGCAGTTCTACTGTTTTAAAATCGTCTAAGTCGGCATGGGGGCTATAGTGCTAGCTCCATGTACCGATGGTCGCAGGTTGGAGTCCGGCCGAGGGCATGGGTGTTTAGTGTAAGTGTTCTATTATGTATGTCCTGTGTTGTCCTAAAAATTGAGCGTTTACTTAAAAAGTAGAAAAGATTCATTAACATTGGCGATATATAAAAAAATACATCGAGTGCTGCCGGCTAAGTGGCCACAGGCGGATTGCAAAAAAAAAAAAAAAAAAAAAAAAAAAAAGTCTAATTTCACAGACCCTCTGTCCTAGCATTTGGGCAATTTCTGTAAAAATCATAACTGTCAACTTGTACGAATTTCTGGAAACAAAGAATTCGATTTCCTCCTCACAGTCTGAAATAAAAGCTGAAAAATGGTGAAATTACGCGATTACTGCTTTTGCTTCCTTAAAATTAACTCAGCAGCTTTTCTAAGCAGCAAGTAATTAAATATCTCATCAGCCTATCAGCCTCAATGAAATTTAACTTAATGTTTTGATATGTATTCTTAACTGGCAATATTTAAGTCGATATGTAAGCTGAGATGTTGGACGCCCTTAAATTTTGAAACATTTTGATAAGACTATTTTAAATATATCCGTTGTTATGTTTTTTATTGGACTGTTTCCCTAACTCCTGGTGAAATTTAACAGCTCAAATTGCGGTGATTAGTCAATCTGTTTCACAGCCCCATAATCAATGCGCAGTTGTAAATCTTGGTTCACACACTTGAAGATTAATTTTTAAGTCTGTTCAGTAGAGTTACACCTGATGCCAAGATTGCTGATTTTACTTTGGCCAGTAGACGATTATTTTTGCTTTATTGCCTTAATGTGGAAATGAGGAAGTACATTTCACCGTTATTCTGCCGCAATTCACAGATTTCTTACGTTGAAGCACCCTGATTCTACTGCGGGGAAGCGCACTCATCTTTGGCATCCAAGTCAAGAATTCAGAGATTTTGAACACTGGTTTTAAAGCAAGGATAATTCTAATATAATATAAATTATATTCAGATCTTTGATGTCGTAACTCGTCTCTTTAGTGACATAAAAAGATTTACTCACGGTCGAAACAAAGAATGATGTCCATCTTTAGAAGCAGATGTTGACTGTGCTGTCGCAAATGGAAAAGAGATTCTGGCCGGCCCACACTGAGTTCCTAACGTTGCTACTTTATGCGATTGATAAATGGAGTATATGAATGGTTAAACTTCTTAGTCTATAAAAGCGCTACGAATTATTAATGATTGAAATTTCAGTTAAATGTTTTATTCCAACTCTGGTTGCTCAGAATGTGTGAGATTATTTAACATTTCTGCCATTCGGACGCGGTGTACAGATCTTATCGCTACTGTTTTACTTACTCTTAGAAAGAAACATTATTATTTTATTAACACTACTGGGAATAGTGGTTGAAATCATCGCTAACAGTACTCATTAAACTATATATTTCCTGTTACAAAAACTGAAAATGTTTACATTTAATATGCTGTTGAATTTCCTGTGCATATAACCCAAATAGTATAATGTATTTAAATTATAAGCCCTCCAGAATGTTTATGTGTAAAACTTCAGAACTGTAGGATTTTGTATTACATGCCACCTGAAACACAATCAGCCGTTTAGATGTTTTGTTACAAATGGATAGTGTAGGATATCTCAGAAGATATATTTTGATTTATTCAATTTATAAGAGCGTCATTGTCTAGAAGTAGTGTAATACTCCAAAAGCACACACTAACAAGTGTGCAAAACTTCCTTCCACGAGAAACAATCTTCAATGGAAAGATACTCATATCTGTTGTTATATAATCATTTTAAGTTCAACATTCCTTGTAGTACTATCTTAGGCGTTGATATCATCCGGAACCATAGTCTTGATGGGTTGTTGCTTGATTTTGAACCTGACATCTGGTACGTTATCATAATGATCCTTAGAGTATTCCAAATGGCACTCTGTAATTTACAGTGTTGATTGTGGTAGACCTGGCACAACAAATCGAATTCCTACGTTTGTAGCGAGTCAACAAAAGTGATAATTAAGGACACCTGTAAGACATCACACTACCCTGACATTATGCCTTATGATCCACAAATCGTAAAATGGAATATTTCATTACATTGTGTTCCTAATTGGAATTATTGACTTTGCAATCAGATTGTTATATTTTTTCTCTTCCCCATGACCTATAGATCAAAGCCTCAATTTTCAAGATCTTTTCCAATACTTTTGATTACAAATTGCTTTAAGCATTAAGCCCATTACCTACAAATCCCTCTACATATGGAACCATGTGGCATATTCATTGAACATAATTTTTTAAATGCCAAGACACTTACTTGATATTTTAAAGGGATTAGTTATTTTTGTCAGACCATTTAGTTTAACACGAGGGACATCGATGTGATCCACTTACATCTGATCTCTGTCTAGGTGATGGCCAGGCTTCTTTTGCAGGGTTATTCTCAAGAAAATTGTCTTGAACATGTTTTCTCTAGGCAAGTCGTATGTTGAAGACGAACTAAACCTCGCTAAATTTTTTTAGCATGATAGAGGATGTTCGTTGTTCTTTTATAGATTAAAATATTTAACTAGAGGTGAATCCTTTTACACTGTCAGGAAAGGTACCAAATTGATTGAATATCGATTTTATAAGTGGTTGTTCGCTTATTTCTGTCTGAATAAACCTTTCCACTCAGTCTTTTTTTTTTTTTTTTTTGCTTGATATTACTATTGACTCGGCTTGCCACTTAATGGTTTCGGCAGATTTAAAAATTTTTTATTTAAAAAAAAGATCTTCTTTGGACGTTGACTGTCGCTAAAATCTGCTTTCTATTCGATATAATCCGTAAATACTGACTGTGTTTTGTTTCTGAAAGGAAACATATATTGTTCGATTCTGTAATGTGTTGGGTGTTATTCAGAAACATTAGCTTTTTCGACAGTTGGTCTATTCATTTTACTGTAGAGAAAATTAATAAATGAAAAAGAAAAGTGCATGACTGGCAGGCATACTATATGATCCCGCAGCAAATATCAGTTTTTGTTATGATCTAAAATCCTGTCACACTCTTCCTAAAACTATATTGCTCGCCCATCGTTTCCAAGACGTGCTCATTTCGTACCCACTATCCTGTTACAGTTTTCCTGAAACTTTTACCTCGTTTCCAAAACATTTCCCTGTCACACCTTCACTCGAAATTCTTTCTTCATCCATGGTTTCATAAACACCCTCATCTCGTATCCGATATCCTAAGATAACCATTACCAAACTTCTTTGCACACCCATCTCCCGTCATTTCCAACCATCCAGTCAAACTTGTTTCCTCACACCGTACACATACCCCACACAGAACTTGTCAATATTGGAGACCTATACAGAATATTCTTCTCCTCGCGAGATTTCAGGTCGTGTCCCTCTTGATCGTCAATTTCCATCTTGACCAATCATAGTCAGGATACGCACGCAATACGTTCATGAAATTAAACAACACAGACTACTTTTTTAACAACCATGTCGCTGACTTCCTATTCGCTGTCACATATGTCCAAACTCGGCACACGCTCAAAGACGGGCCTTCCCTATACGTCACTCAACTTCTCACTCCACTGCTTGTTCGTTTCACTTTTCCAAAAATATCTAAAGTTCAGCGCCTCTTAACACGACGAATGCTTCGACATTTATCAGTTTGTAAGATTCGTTGGTTGTTATCCTCGTCATAAATACATATTGATCTTCAATTCTTCTTCTTGGCTCCACTCCGTCTACGATATAACTGGATATTGGACTTGATAATGAAAACTGGATAGCCGGAAATGGGACTCAAAGGTAGGGTCATTCTTGATTTTTACTGAATGGACTGTCGTAGTCTGTACTGGAATAAATAAGTAACTTCCTATTTACACAACCACTTTGAGTTTATTCACAAACTCTATTAAACATCGCTGTTCGTTACCATACAGGTAAAAATAATACAAAACACTTCACTTGGATCTAGCATCCCCTGTACCAAACTATGCACCCGCAGTTTAGCTCATACGACTAACAATGTTCGTCACAACTACTGAACGATGTGAGTACTCATGTCTATCGTTTCTCGCTATGTAATTCACTACAAATTTTCTTGGAAGTTATTCAAATACAGGCAGCTTACAATAACTGTCCCGCGTCTCCTATACTTTTACTACTCTCCTTCAATGTGAGTAACTACTCTCTAAAGATACAATCTCTGGTATGCACTCGGTGCACCTACAGAACAACATCCGAAACACGTCATGGTTTGAAGGAAAATGTTTCTTTACAGACCGTCATCACACTAAAGTCTCTGTAAACATTGGTTTGGCAATCGTTGAAACTTGTTTTGTTATGACTTACCACCTGTCCTTAGCGTCCTTTCGCGAACAACTTTCGAATGGTTCGCTACATCGCTCAATAGGAGTCCACAATATACAGCGAAAAATTAATTTCGATATTAACCTTATAAATTTACTATTAATAGTTATAAAAATATTAAACAACCAATTTGATTGTTTCAGATTTTTATAAGTATTATTAACAAATTGAATTCAACTGTTAGTAAAGATTTCCCCAAAATTTCAACTAATATGTTCTGTCTGTTAGTAATGAACATGAATGAAGGTTTGCAAGAGACTGTACGCGGTAGTTGATTGTCGGCTGTTCAGTTTCTTCCATCCTGCATTGTAGTCAGAGTGCGGCGTATTTGCGGTAGCGGTATGATCTCCCATTCTGGAGGACGCAGGTTCAAATCCCCGTCCGGCCATCCAGATGTTTGGTTTTCCATGATTTCCCAGAAATCAATCCATTCGAATACTGGGACGGTGCCTTCAATAGGCCATGGTCGAATTCCTTCCTGTCACTTACCCTCCGTCATTCACCTCCTAGTATAATGATCACGATCATGACCATAACCATGATATCGATGAGGCGTCAATCCATAAAGTAAATTAAAAGTGTATTGTTGAGGGTACGTTCTGTGTATTTGCTGATGATGATAAATTTCATTTTCACACAACAGTTGAGCGCACCAATGGTGATTTTTTACTCCATTTCTATTAATGGACATTTAATTCAAAGAACGACACGAAAACCGTTAGCACAATGGTTACTTGATTTCTATAAGTATTTTCGCCTCCATTTCCCTTTCTGGAAACATTGTCAGTCCTTGAAGCAACAGTGATAAAATAAAAACAATAAAACAGTTTGATTATGTACTACACATTGAATACAATAGCAAATAAATTAAACTGATTTTTTTTAAACTTTCATCGCAAAGGAAACCTGTAGTAAATGTGAAATTAATCTGCGTGACATCACTAACATACGTCAGATGAACAAATCAAAGTTCTGACCGAGGCAAAAGTTAGTACCATATACATATCTTACTTTATTTCCTTTTACAGTACATGACTTTCCAACAACTATATAATTTTTGTATGAAATGCTCTCAGGTGACTAGCCGAGTCAAGAATGCGTTGTCACACGATATTTCGGCAACTAAATTCATTCTCAACGCCGAGAAAGACTTCGTTCATATATATATATATATAATTTTTATTTGATTGTCGATATATCTGAATTTTGGTGGTACCTTCAGACGTACAGAATCTATAACTCTTCATACGAAATAGCAACATGTGTCCCAATAAATTATACATCGAGCCTTGTTAATGAATTGATTGATAGATATTTCTGCATCGAGAAATCCGGATGAAGCAGTTTTTTTTTTAATAACGTTCGCTAGGATGCAGCGGTCAGAGCACACTCACCAAATGTGCCGCGGACTTGCCCGCCCTCTCTCCCTGCGTCCTCGCCAAGTTGCCCCCACTGGCTGTTCTTTGCGGAGCCGTACACAGACTCTCCACAAGCGCTCCCTCAGACACTGAACCAAGTTTGAAGGGGAGTTCATAAATCGCGGTCTGCCCCGCCGACTGTAGCCCAAGTTGCGTGCGTACACACCAGTCTCCCCCTCCCCTTACCCTAGAAGCCGGCGCAACACGCGACTCGGCAAGACGCGGACACAAAGAGACACAAATTCGCATTCCGTTAGTCTTTCTCAATAGATCAGTTCTCAAGTGAAATATGTGAGATGTTTTCTTCTGACTTTGGCATTTAGAATTATCTGTGCAGAATAGTATTAAAACAAAAAATTCCATTTTCTTCGTCCTATCGTTGTCTCCGGACGATAAATAACAGTAATATACCGGTTATAATAACTTCCCAAACAGCAATTATTTATTTATAAATGTGTTTTTAACAAATTGACTTAGTCCAGAATCCGATGATTGTTTGGATCCTCCCGAAGGAAGCGTAGAACGTCTAGTTCTTTTCTTCAGGGACAGTTTAACGGGGAATCTGAACCACGGAGCGACTTCGTCTAACTTACATGAACAAAACACTGCCCATAAAAATTCCTGTCAATGCGGGATTCGAATCCAGGGCCTTAATTATCCAATTAACTACCAGACCGTTTGTTTTATAAATATCAATTGGTTAAACTGTAACTGCAAAACTTTAAGCTAAAAGCGAATCTTGGCAACTAAAGTACAATCAAAGTTTCTCTTTGTTGTAAGTTTTGGCATTCGTTATCTTAGCCATGTGTAGAACATGGGTCACTGATAGTTAGCATGAAATTCGATGACGTAATACCTTACCGTTTTGTTCCGTTAATTACGGTTTATTATTTTATCAGTATGGGTGAAATGTAAAACACGCTTTGAGTTGACAACAAAATAGTTAACCTGTGGGACGCCCGTTTCAACCAATCCTGATTTTGGTTTTCCGTGACTTCCCGCTGTCACTTCACGATGATATAGCTATGACTGAATTCCTTCTCGCTTCTTATCCTCAACTCTCTTCTGGCTCAAATGATCTCAGTGAGCTGTAAAACCCTAAGTACAAAAAAGTTCGCCATGATCATGAACATGAAATTTAATGTACAATAAACGGATAAAATACTTGTGCAAAAAAAAGTTTTTTATGTTTTTTACATAATTTTTTAATTATTTTTTTTAATTAAATTATGTTACAGTTCAAGGTAACTTCATCAGACAACTTTTGAAATTTTTTAAATGGTTCTTAAGGGACTGAGAACAATTAAGATTTATTGAGATCTTAAATTGTTGTCATTTTACTGTAAATTGGTCAAATAAGATGTAAAGAAAATTAGAAAACACATCCGGAATAAGGGTTCACGTTATATTTTCTGCCCTGCCGACTAGGAGTCTTGTTGGTGAAGAGATTTGTGGAGTGATGATGGTAGTTTCGCGGTGCACACTGGTAATCACATGAAACGGTACGGTATACCGCCCTAATAAAAAGTTATTCATAATTATTTAAATTTATCAAAAATGCATATAATTAATTATTTAAATGGATTAAAAATGGTGCTCGAAATGATTTACTTGTCAGAAGTAGGAATATAAAGTCATAGCCAGACAATATATTCTATTGAAAGATGATATACAGAAATAAGGCGTATTTAAATTTATTGTTAGTAAACAATCAAAAATTATATTCAAGCCAATTTGTCCTACATGAGTGGCCACTAAACTTAAATAACTATGCAATACAACACAAAAACCGCTCTGATTTTTCTTTACAAAATAATGTAATGAAATTGCTCGTTAAAAGTTATGTCTCCTGTTTCATACACAGAAGCTACTGAATCAGACTTGTACAAATGCCATGGCTAATTTCTCAGTTTATATCTCGGAGTGTGAGGGTTCTTATGGTGCAGACTTCCCTGCTTAGAGCGTTAGTTTTGGCAGCAATGAAGGTCCTAAGTACAAACGTCAAATTAGGAATTTATGCAAAGTTTTTCCTTTGCTTTATGGTCAACATTGATGTAATCAGCAACCTCCGACCCCACACTGAATTTATATGTCACCTTGTAACTCAAAATAAAGATTCTTTATCACACACAACCGATCGCATAATATGCTGTCGGCTGTTTGGTCGATCTCGTGCCCAAGAACAAGTGAAAACACGAACCAGCCAGACCATAAAGACCACGAGGATCTTCTCTCCCCTCCTTTTATAACCACCCATTCCTTGGCGCCTTTGCCGTGGATGAATAATAGTCGTTGCAGTTCCTGGCTCTCTCCTCATAGGTGGACATGGAACAACATTATACATAAAATAATAACAATTTTTCTATACTCAAATGCTATTGGTAAATCATTCGCAAACCATACACACTCAGATTCAACACATCTTTCCTTTGACTTGGTCAAATAATTTCTTTGGAAACTGTGGTACTTTTTTCGTGTTCATCTTTGTCTGAATGTTCACAGCATCTCTAATTTGGCGTGTCTTAGCATTGTCACGTATCTGAAATTTATCACGCCAGCTTAGTGTTATAAGATCTCCGCAGAAAGTCCTCGCCAGTCCTTAGAAATATTACGCTAAACCTGCGTAATGCATGCATCGTTACATTGCCCTGATAACTCATTATGTTAATGTGGTCCTGTGTCATACCATACGCTGTAGCCTCTGACAGGACATTTCGTGCTGTGATCATAATTGAAGTAATTATGTTATTTGTGTTTTTGACAGCCCCTGTTTCGTCTGCTCTATAGATTGAAATAATGGCACTTAAATATTGAAAAAACATGTATTAAACCAATTCAGTTCAGCACGTTATCAAGTGTATCTTCTTATCTGGTGGTGGATGTGTTAAGAATACAGCAAAAATTTTAAATGCATTCAAGGTAAAGTGGACAACTAATGACTGGGTTATTTATGTTTCTTTTTTTCGTAACATATGATTTGTTAAATGAGCATGACTGAGTCGTATACATTTTTAAAACAGTTTTTTGGGATGAATGTGGATGAACTCAAAAGTGCGTATAAAACATATCTAACGTTTATTAACTGGCTGATTTCAATAAAAGTGTCTAAAGTAGACTACATATCAAGAACATTTAGTGAAATTTTTATATTAAAGAAAACGGCTTACACAAAACAATTTATATTTTTAGATCAATTAGAAAGGTCTTGAACATCGTGAGTTAAGTGTTCTATGGCAGTTTAGAAATGACATGTCAGAAGATTACGAAATCTCTGTACGTATTGGATCTTTTTAAAATGCGATACCAGCTGAAATAGTCACTTCAAATATCGAATATTGGATTTTAAGCAATTAGTACAACCAATTAAAATATTATAAAGTTGTACTAATAGACCTCATCAGATACATATCTTTCCTAATTAATAATTAACAGTCGCTGCAGAATTTTGTTTGAGGATTCAGTATGATTGTTGAAGTATCATCGTTAAAATGAGTGCATCAATTTACCGTAGTAAAATTTAGAAAATTCATAAGATTATTTTGTTTCGAGTAAATTTCCTCTATCGCAGGTAAGTTAGAAAAAAAAACATGAAATAGCGTAGTTCTTTTGATGTGTAACCTTTAGAAACCAAACTTCTCCACACAAGAATCCAGAGTGCTGTAGAACTTACACACTAAATGACGTCTATTGATCTTTTGATAGCTACAGCGCTATAATTTGCTACTGCTTTGGAGCTAAATGGGGACGCTTACAGAAACAAACAACTGTTGAACTTGTGGAGTTTGCTGTGTCGCGTATGTCTAAAGGTCAAGACAATTCCAATTTCCTTTAGACACCTTATCAACTTTCTGATAGAAAGACAGGTTTAAAGCTCAGTGATTACCGGACCATCAAGTTAAGACTGAATAGCATACATTACCCTCATTAAGCTCAGAATTTATACAGTATGTGATGTTTTATAAGATACATTACGAATTTTAATTGCTTACAAACGGAGGGTGATTATCAGTTCATTTTACACTGGGTTATTGTAGATGTTGTATTCAGAGAATTTTCGGAATGATTTATTACTTAGTATTAACTACGTAGTATAATTGACTATGTACGTTCTCAAACGTATGAATGCGTTATGTTTATCATAGGTCACGTTACCTTCTTCACTCTTCTTATTTTACTTTCCAATACCACATATTTTGTTTAATGTCACACTCATTTACGTTTTCCGATTAAAGAGTTTCGGAGGGAGAATAGTGCTATCAAAAAAACATTATCTGCTTGTATTCTATGTTCGGCTTCATCTAAAACCACTACAGAGGATTAATTTCAAGACTGAATTGTTAATCAGTTAGCGGCTATGGGAAATTCCGCTTTTACTTCATGAGTATTCCAGTAAATATACTCTCTAAATAGTGTTAACAGTTGTGGGTTGTGTCTCACATAGTCTTAAAACTAAGTGGGAAAGCATCGTAAATTTTTAAATTTTACTCTCGTTTCTAACTAAAACTTAAAAGTGATACAGGAGAATCTACAGGCCAGATAGCTGAAAGCATACTGAAATTAACATACTTATGCCAGTGAAGGAGAAAATCCCTTTTCTGCTTCGTATTATAAGTTATTAACAATACTACGACTAGCCTAAAGTGATTGCTAATAAAACAATCGTGTCTCACTGTCGCAATCCGTGGACCTTTTTGAGATTGTGATTTTTGAGGCAGAATGTGCCATCGTGGAGGAAGAAACGGGTTTTCGCTGGTTTTCGATGTTAGAGAGTACCTGCTTTCCAATAATTCCTAAATGTCCACAGATTTCCATAATCCATTGAATTTACCAGTGAAACTAACAAAGTTCAGTGACAACCGTCACCTCGAAATTACACTTCTGCGTCGCCTAATAGCTTAAGCACATTACGGATTGTCATACTATCATAACCACACTTGAGAGTAAAATGTCACTTCTGATCTTACCAGTTGTTCAATAAAACAGCTCACGGCATATCGTGATGGTATCCGGAACCTGACAGGGTTTAGCTGGTTCCGAGCCGGGTACTGGAAGAAATCATTGGAATTTTGCCAGCTGGTTACGAACGATCGCTAATCACCATATTGCGTACCAAGTCCTTGGTTAAATTCCAAAGTTCTATGCCGTGCGTATTGAGTAAGGGTATACGACAGTGTTGATAGTGATTCATCCGTGAGTTGAGGACATAAAACTCGAGGAACTTGCTGTATCTTTCGGAAAAGTAGGCCTGAATCTGACCTCCCCTTCTCTCATCCACAACAGTCTACATTGAGTGCATAAACAATACAGTCAGAAGAAACTTAGAACAACACTTACCGACACTTTCACACTAGGAAGGCATCAGAAAAACACCTCTCTTCTATTTTCTGGAGACAATACTATGTACAGATAACACCCTTTATAGTAACCACCTACGTCCGGGAAAGGCTACAACTGACTATCAACATTAGACTTAGGATTATAGATGAACTTGAACGACCTATTACATCTAGTGGTTAGTAAAAGATGATTCCTGCTACTAATAGTTTTTGTTGCCTCACATCATACGTGAATGAAAAACCTATTACACATTTTGTCTACAAATATATATTTTTCTTCAGAATTGACGACAAATTTATTATTGCGCTATAGTATTTTGTGACTACTTGATTACTCTTTCTTTATTTTCTTTTTTTAATACATGTCATTTTTTGTGAGACAATTTAGCCAACTCTAATTAATTTTGTACTAACTATTGTATCAATCTCATGTAATTTGGGACTCTGTAATGAGTACAACACAGCACTTAATTAAAACCACCCATGTCCGAGACAAGACTCGAACAGGCGACCCTTAAAATGCGAGGCCAGCGTGCGGACGTTACAGTACCAACGCCGTCTTTATTCAATTGCAACGCTGCTATTCAAACAAACCCCGTTACTGTCGTAATTATTACACTGGTAAAACCTTAGATTAGTGAACTGACTATTATTAGCCGTTCAGGTTCGGCTACTGAAGACGTGTCTCACATAGTTTCTTCTTCAATAGAATACAAAATTTGAATCCGTTACATTTTTCGACTTGCTGGACCTTCAATATTTCTTATAAGGAAATAGAACAGAGCTTGGCCTTCATTTCACGTATATATTTACACTGATATCCATTATACTACGAATAGCTGAAAATGTTTTCCTGCAAATATAATTTGTTGTTTTCACATTTCCTATCCCCAACGGCGCGACGAAGGAAATAATAAATTTAGGCATCGGTTCAATACCTTAATGCTTGGATTTCATCTTTCCTGTACATTTTTTTCCAAATACGTCGGGGAATATAATTCTTTGCAATCGTATATGAAAGTGGATGTGTGCGTTGCTGTCAATAACTTCAAATCTAAATATATCCTCCATCTGCCTCACAATCCCATACACACCTCTATATGAAAACTGTGTACTCCAATTATCCGAACTCCGACTATCCGAATGACTGATTATCCGAATCACTTTTTTAATTAAGACGGAAACGTACTGCGATTAGCAAAATAACAATTCTGCCTACGCGCTATTGTCCTTCCCAGTGGCGGATCTAGGAAAGTAGAAAAGGAAAAAGAAGCTAAAGAAAAGGAAAGGGAATAGACAGGAGAAGGTGGGGATGATTTGTCAGTTGAGGAATTCAGAAACATTCTTTTGAAAATTCCTGGACGTTCAGAAGTTAGTGCTGAAGATATGGGAGAGTGGCTAGTGTGTGATTCATCAGACCCTGAGAATGAAATTCTAAGCGATGATGAACTTATTGAAAATGCGAGAGAATAAAGTGTCTAGGAAGAAGATGGTCTTAATGTCGAAGTTGAAGCAGACACGGGACCATCAGCTAGTCAAGCATTTTCTGGCCATAAAACTGCGTGGAAGTGGATGGAGCATCAGCCTGAAGTGTGACCACATACAACTTCTCACTGTCAAGTGGATGAATACAGGCAAACAGCTTACTCTGGCCGAGATATTCAGCAGGCAATGACATTTATTTACAGTAGCGTACATAATGTTGTACTAACATACAGCACTTGTAAGTACGCTTAACATGTAAAAGTGTTGCCTTTTCGTTTATTTAATTAAAAGCCCTTTTCCTTTAAAGATAGTTTTCTCTCTCATTTTCGACAAACATACAGTAATTAAGACACTTTTTCGGAAAAAATCCAATTATCCGAATGGGGTCTGGTCCCAATTGTTTCGGATAATTGGAGTTCTACTGTAGTTTCAATATGCACTATTGCAACGCGTGCCAAGACGCGAGTCTCTTCTCTATAATATCCAGCGCTTTTGCGATAAGAATCACGTACATCTCAACAATATTCTTCTAAGTGAGAGTTTTATACGCTAGTATAGACACGGTTTGCATTTAATTAATTTTTAAATATATGATCTTTACCAAGTTCTTTTTATTAGTAACTTAAAGGATACAAATCGATCGTAAACCCACGTTAGTGAAGCCGGTGAGTGTGATTCGGAGCCCTAATCGCTGAGCTCGTTAATGGTTGGACGGCTCGTTCCAACTTTTTTCGCGTTTTCGTCCTCCGCAGCCGTCGAGCGGGTTGCCTGCCACATCAGGCGCATCACTGCAGACGGCCAGGCAGCGGCTAATTGGACGGCACGCCGAGGAATGTAGAGTCGCTTTGACGCCCGCCCGACAGGCTAATTGGAGGATCGACCACTTGCAGCTGCATTCTGAGTGACGCCACATCATTACTGACGGACAGCACTAATAAGCGATCCAGCCAGCCTCCTGCTACTCAGCTTTGAGCCCCGCAAAACGTTTCCAGTTATTCATAGCTCGCACTTGAATTTAATGGCTTCGTCAGTTGAATCACTTCAGACTGAAGTGCAGCAGTTGGATGTTCTGTAAGTCAGTGGAATGAAACTCTAACTGCGTTATTTTAAATATAGAAAGCACCACATTTTCAATCTTTTCATTCGTTATTTGCTTGAAAAGACCAAATTGTGGCCGAATCACAGTAACTGTTCTGTATGTGTAATTTGTTGGATCGGGCCCTGGTGATGGAAAAAACTTCTTCATCTGGTACTTGCCAATTGGTTATGGAAGATGGCGATGCACAATTTACTATCACCAGATTGTTTACCAAAGGCATGGGTCAAATCTTAAATATCTGCGTAATGCGTGTCGCGTGATAGCATAAGATCCGTTGGGGGACATAAACGTTTAAGTCTCCTTTGTGTCTTTCGTAAAACTAACACTGAGTGGACCAACACTCGCTCTCATAGTACGCGTGGACAACACTGAAGAACACAACAAATAATATACTTAACAAACGCATGCCTCACACTCATCTATACATACTGGTAAAATAGAACTAACCGTACTAGGGAATATAGTGGAAAACACCGCAGGGAAGATTTCCTTTGCGTGTTGCAATGGAAAGCTAACACGCACCCTGGTAATAACTAACTTCCAGGAGACTTGATACAACATGCACTTAAGGTACTATGAAAATTATGATCTTTATTTTTTGGAGCAGATCACCCTTATGAAAATAGTACTGTGCAACCCAAACCTTTTCGATGAATGATTTTACTTACAATGCGAAATACAAATAGAGATTTTCATCTTACTAGTAGCTACATAAAACACTATTATTTATTTCTCCTCAGGAAAGTTAGGATTTTCGATGGCGTGGAAGAGATTTTAGTAGTTGGATATAGCGATTAATTTAATTCTCTAGGTTCTCAAAACAGAGTTTTTTAAAATCGCTATTTAAACTACCTCCCTAAAATTGTTTGGTAACATGAGGTACCTGTTATTGGTGTTTCGAGTGAATAATCACATGTTACAAAAGTGAAATGTTACGTAAGTTTTCAAGTTTGAATGTAGGAATCTCTTTATACTAAATGTATATCTCTCCTTGGAATGGAGCATTCTATTTACACAGACCAGAATCTGGTATATGAATATTAAAAAAAGGAATGTGCTCATGTTTGTAAATAAACTTCTTGCTTCAGAAATAGTGGCAGGAGTGCTAGTGGTCATGTCTGCCCTTGATGATGAATCAGTCTCCTTCAACTTCAAATAAAAAATACAATAAACATACAAAGACAATTACTAATAATCTCAATTGTTTACCTTCAAGATTTCTACATTCTTGATTAGAAATTTCGAAGATGCGATAAACTTACAGTGGTTTTTCACCGTTAGAGCTTCGAATACTGGAACTATGAGAAGAGGAAATCCCTCAATGTTCTACGTACTACAGCGTTTAACATTAGAAGTTTAAACAAAACTTATAGATTTACCTGCTTAAAATGTATGAGGGAAAATACGGGGAATCACGTATAAATAACACACCATGTATCAAGAGACGGAATAATAAAAAAAGAAAGTATGAAGATTGATGAAATAATGTGAACAGTGAAGTGACCAAATTATTTTAATTTTACGAGTGAAGGTAAGAAATACTAAGGGTAAGCATTATGATCCAAATATGAATTTCTAACCTATCAATAAGACTTTGTTGAAAGAGAAAACTTATAAAAGTTTGATGGTTAATCGATGATTTAACGTACCAGTAAAATCTTATGATTTCTGGATTTGGAATTTTATGATTGTCGGTGAAAGTGTAGTAGAGAATTATGGAATCAAGGTATCTAGCAGATTTTCGTGAATGCTGAAGTCAATAGCAGCAGTTTAAGATAAGAAAATATATATGGGATAACCTAGCGCTACAAATCAATTCAGGAATCATAATTGTGTTCATGAATGATTAAAAATTGTATTACTGTACGAATTAAACATATGTCATGTGGAATAGATTTTTTTGAGAATTTTAAATGCAGGTATCAGGGGGCAAATAGAGGTAATTGAATTAAAATATGATTTAATAAGCTTAGCAGAGATATAATGAGTCGGAGAACAAGTTAATGAGAGGCAGGAAACCTTCACGAATATTCGGAAACCGATCGATCAGTAGAAGAACTTTAAATACACAGTCCAGTCACATTAATATGGCCACCTCTCAAAAACCAGAATAACCACCTTTGGAAGAGCGGATCGCTGCGAGGCGTACAGGAAGAGAGTCAATTAGGTTTCTGAAGGTGTTCACTGTGATGTTGAGCCATGCCGACTCCAGTTCCGTGGCTAGCTGCGCTGGATTACGTGGTTGAGTATCCATGGCGCGAAAACCCGATCGAGGTGGTCCCACAGATTCTCGATGGGGTTTAAATCAAGTGAGTTTTCTGGCCAGGGGAGTAAGGTAAACTAATCCTGGTGCTCTTCGAACCACGCACATACACTGCGAACTGTATGACACCTCGCATTGTCCTGCTGGTAGATGCCATCATTCTGAGCAAAAATTATTCGCATGTAGGGGTGGACATGGTCCGCAAGGACATATACGTACTTGTGGTGATCCATCGTGCCTTCCACAATGATGAGTTCATCCAGTGAATGCCAGGAAAACATTCCCAAAACCATAATGCTCCCTCCTCCACTCTGGATCTTTCCGGCAATTGTTGCAGAGTGTTTGCTTTCAGACGTTTCACGCCGAATGTGCCAACGTCCATGTGTCCGATGGAGCATAAAACGTGATTCATCGGAAAAAGCCACCTGTCACCACTCTGTGGACGTCCAGTTGCGGTACTGGCTAGCAAATTCCAGCCTTCGTCGCCGATGAACTGCAGTCAGCATAGGTGCATTAACCATGCGTCTGCTGTGGAGGTCCATGCACAGCAACGTTCGCTGAACCGCTGTTGAGGATACACTCTTGGTAGCTCCTTGGTTCATCTGGGTGGTCAGTTGCTCAACAGTTGCACGTCTATTTGCCCGAACGCATCTCTGTAGCCTTCGTTCGCCTCTGTCATTTATAGCCCGTGGTGCATCACATGTTCCACGCCGCTGATTTTGCATTGTGCCATTTTGCCATGCACGGTATACTTTAACCACGGTGGCACGTGAACAGTTCACAAAATTAGCTGTTTCCGAAATGCTTCCACCCTTGGCCCGAAAGCCAATAATCATGCTCTTTTGAACGTCGGATAAATCGCTACGTTTCTGCATTACGCCAATGATTGAAATGCTTTCCGATGCCCTAGGACATCCTTTACATACACACCACTGTAACGTGCTGCCACCTGCCTTCTGTGATTAGTTATTTCACGTTGACGTCGAAAGTAGGTGGTAGTCACATTAATGTTACTGGACTGTGTATATTCAGAACGATAAGAGGGGATAGTTGAGACGTTGTGTTGAATTGGCACAATCATTATTGTATTTGCTTTTATGGATTTCAGATTTTGTCAGCTAAGACATGAAATAATTTAAAAGAAATTTTCCATAGTTCCCTTTTACATGGGCATTTCTAAAGTTAGTTTTTGCTATCGATAAGCATAAGCACAAATACATAGTTATTACAGTTATTAGTATTATTTAACTGAAATAATTATTCGTCACATAATTAACACGAAATTGAGTACAGTTTCTGTGTTACCAATTAATAACAGCAAAGTTTAGATCACAAATCATGAAATCAGTTCAGCTGAAAGATTTTAAAACATTGTTGATTTGGATTTTCATCAAAAAATTGGATGTTATTACAGGAATGATACGGTTGTAAAACAATTTCCATTCATTGTGATCAAGCTGTACTGTATGTTTGTTCATTAGGTCAATCCTCATAAAAAATAGTGTTACATTTTTACGTTACAAATACCTTGTTTTCTTATTTAAGCCTTCTTTGTACACAGAATTGGAAAGTGAAAGGTCAGCATACACAAACGGACATAGCAAGATGTTCATTACCTGTATCTCTGTGACCAAGAGCAAACAATAGTCCCCATACTTACCTATCATAACCTGTAAGCGGAATGCACTACTAAAGACCTGACCCATGCTATTCCGATACTTATGATACAATATCTAAAACTAAGAAACAAAGTAATGCTTGCCTTCTTCCAGCTTGTCTTTAAAACACTTGTTTTTCTGTTGGTAGTTGCATAGTTTAAACAGAAGCCAATAAATAATCCCACTTGGTTGGATAGGAATATGTTCGACTTGGTCCCTTTACATATGAAGGTGTCGAAATAATCTGGAATAAGTAAAAAATAAAAATACTAAGTAAATTACGATAAAACTGTATCTAATTAATGTACTTTCAAAACATGATCCCGTTAATGAAAAAAAGCTAGTTAGTTGGATATCACATAATTGTGCACCTTTATTGATAATTGTATATAACTAGGAATTATTCTGATTTTGTAGAGTTATCACAAAAAATATGTAAAAAAAATCGGTAATAAATACATACGTCTTTCTCAGAGACGTAATAAATTTTGTCGACCTTATGAAGTTACAAGACTGTATGAAGAAGCAACATTTTTACGGAATATTGTTTTTTGGTTTGTTGCTAACAAACTCGTTTCGTTTCAAACGTATTAAAATCCAATAAACCCATCCATTTTTGATGGGAGCCTGAAATCAAAACGCAGTTAAGTTAACAGCATGGTTTATCTAGAAAAGAGGTTCCCCTTCTGTAAAAAAGTTTCCACGACTCCTCCTCCCACAATTATATTATTAAAATGGTAAATGCCTACTTCTCAGTAACAAAATTCTCAGAGGAAACTCACTAAGTATGTGATGTTAGGATAAAGGTTTTCTGCTCTAAGATTTCTTCCGAAGATGTAGAGCTAGGGCATCTTATATTTGGGTGGCGAAGCTATCTCGCACCATCCCCCTCCCTTCCGATATATTTTCTAGCTCCACCCATCTACAGTTTAGAAGAAGCAGTGAACGTTACGTTACTACGATAATATACAGCATTGGGTATTTGGCCTGATGTACTGTTACCGCCCCGGAATTACCACCTGAAAAACGATAATCAGTCTTCGTACACAGAATGGTAAAGTGGAAGGTTAACTTGCATGGAGAGGGATAGCAAGAAGTTCATTACCTGCGTCTCTGTAGTCAAGAGCAACCGATATTCCATCTATTTATCTGTTATAATCTGCGAGTGGAATGCACCAGGAAAGACCTGGCTCAGGCTAAACCGATACTAATTATTAAATTCTGATATAATAATTAATCTGCGAACCAGAGTAATGCTTGTCTTCTCCCATCTTGTCTTTATTTGAACTTGTTTCCTATTTGTAAATAAATAATCACACTTGGTACCTTAGAAGATGTTCAATGCTGTTCCCTTACATCAAACATTTTGCGAATTTTACACACGCATGTCTCGAAATAACCTCGAATAAGTTGCCGGAAACGGAAGAACGTTGTGAACAAATATCTGAGAGGGAAGAAGCCAATAAAAAAAAGTCGCCAACGTGTGCGGGGGAGAGAGAGATGAGAAACGGCAGCTCCTCTGCAGACATATTTCCTGTCTACACGCACGGGGTTTCTGTCAGCGCGTCACACAAGTTGGCTGCAGTCAGACGGACGAGTTGTTTGTAGTGGGGCACTAAGACTCGCCGCCCATATTGTGCCTCCTGCTCGTCGAGTTATGCGTAAAAAAAGTAATAACGCCGGATGAGGCTGTGGCCTCGTAATATTTGGCGGCGGTGGTGCGGTGTGTGGGGGTGAATGGCTCACCACTCACGCAGCTACCTGCACCCCACCTCCCAGCCACCACAGGGGCACCAAACGCCTCTTGCCAGATTTTTAGAGAGCAGTGTTTTTTCTAACAAGTCGACAGTATCGTACAATTTTCACTGATAAAACTGCAGGAATTTATTCATCGAATCAACAGTACGGTTTGAAAATGGGTTGATACTCTCGTAGAAAAATATATGATTTCATGCTCTGAGGCATTTATCATATTGAAGACTTCATTCGCTGTGAAGGTGAGATGGAATTCACAGCTTACTGCGTGAAGATCACTGCAACGTTGAATAAAGACTCTGAACCAGTGCATCAAAATCATAACGTCACTGGGAGACTAATGGCCTCGACGTTGACGCACCCAAAAGCCCCAACAACAACAACATCAACATAATGGCATGAAACGTGTGCTGCTCTATTTTCACTCAGACCACAATGATCACACAGCTAGCAGAATTGGAAACAGCGTATCAGAATTCATAGATTCTCGAATCAAAATCAGAAAAACTAACTGAATTCAAAATACATTTTGAATGATGAATCGAAGGCTAGCCACTGGAGTAGCCAAAATTTAGCTACTCCAGTGGCCAAGACTATGGGAACGTGCAAATTTTTCTATCGTTTGTTTGGCTAATTTTTGTACAAACACCGAAGATCGCGCTGTACTGTTGGGCTCGGTCAAGGCCAGCTGACCACAGAGGCTTGACGGGTATACAATTATTTTTAACGTTTCTTAACAGCGAGGTCTCTAGAGACGGGAAAGGATGGGGTGCAAGGAATGGGAAGGATTTCGTCCATGGCCTTTTGAAGGAAGCATCCCGGCATTTGCCTGGAGTGATTTGGGTAACCATGGAAAACCCAAATCTGGATGTCTGGACGGGGATTCGAACGGGTATGCAAAGAGGTGATGTTATTGGAAACGTATATTAAAACATAGCTGTCCTTCGGGAATGGACCTTGGTAAGGTTGGAGAGGAGTAACGTTTCGCAGAGGTATTTCATACAATCCGAGAGTCTGCTATGAACATGTTCAGCTGTTACTCTCACACAAGGCACTGGATATCAAGGAGACTAAAAAATATGGATAGCCTTCTACACAGCTCATTACAGTGTAGTGTATTTCACCATGTGCTAGAAAATCATTTTATCTGCGAAAGCCAGGATCACCAAGTATACTTATTCATTCATTCAAAAGTTAAAGTCGAGAACAGTTAAGTAAAATTAATATTTAACGTTTTCGAATTCCTAAAGGCGATTACTTTTGTAAGCTCTGCAGAAAATTATTCTAAATTTGACACTTACTTTGCTATATATATGAAAATTTTTAATTATTGATCCGTTTAATTTAGTTTTTACTTCCAGAAGAAGTGGCAACAATATCAATTTCGCAAAGTCGGAACAGGATTAGATATGTAGAATTTGTGAAGGGTCTCTCTTATTTTCGCAGTGAAATTACAATTGATGACGGAATCAAGGATGATGTGGAACACCGGTAACATCATAAAGAACGAAAATTGAAGAATTCAAATGTCGTCCATAGAGAAAGATGTTAAAACAGAAAAAGGCAGAAATGGTTTCTTGAATAAATGAATTTGTTCAAGACAAAAATTGTATAGTTATAAGAAAAGTGAGTTTGGTTACGCCCTCTGTAGAGAGATGGATCGATGGCGAATTGAAGAAGGATTAAAAGATTATGATATAAAATGCAGCTATATTAGTGTTTCGTTTGTAGTGGGTGACATAAATGAAAAGACTCACTGTGGGAGGAGATGAGACATTGGATCAAACTGATCGAGAGACTTTATTATTATTATTACTCCGCAATTCACTAAAAGTGTGTGGCGAAGGGTGCATTGCACCTATCCGAAAGGGCAATGGTTTGGAAGGGATATACGGGATATGGCAGGAGGCTATGAAACTTATGTTCATTTTACGCTGATATTATTTGTGTCAAGAAAACTGCTTCTTATCATACAGTAATGTAAAGTAGCCCTTAATAACCAGTCCACTGCAAACATTTGTTGCTTAACAGTGTTGAAGCCGTCTACTTTCGTACTTAGTAGATGTAAGAATCACACACTGTGTTGTTTTATATTCCTAATGGTGAGCATTCCTCGAACACTGTAATCTGGAAACGGCCATCCAGTTTTATTCGTACAGTCACGCCGTGATATGCTTCTACTTTACTTACTCATATTGACTAAGGCATTACGTCCTAGCACTGTTGCAACTGTCTCCTAGTTACACTCACGGCTTTGAAACTCTTGTTCTATATTATTCTTCTATATACCAGTTTCATTAAGTTTCAAACTCTGCAGCTTCATCACAACATCCAGACTTTATTTTATTTCAAGTTTCGTGTCTTGTTTTATGCGAGTAATTTACTTCCCTCGTTTCATACAGCGGCTGCTAATTATGGTTAAATGTATAGTCTGCCTCGGGCCTTCGTGGAGTCTGCTTCCTGGGAGCGATGTAAAGAAAATAAATAACTCTCAACTAGTTCCCTAGAAGAACCTTAATAACACATGGCATGTGTTTATAGATCGCAGTTTCATAACTCATTAACACATCTTGTGCTGTTCAAGCAAACAATTACGCTGTTGCAATAAACGCTTAAACTACTGACAAAAATACGGAAAAGTTTACTCAGAGCTTCCGAATTTAATCAAACATAATTCAAGATGTCTAACTGGGAATAAATATTATTGCAGGAATTCAATATAGAAGTAATATCTACAGAATTGTACTCCCAGAATTCGATAACTGCGCTACCTAATGTCGCCAAAATGAAAACGTATAGTGTGAACACTTAGAAAACATTTGGAAGAACAAAACAAACCTTAACCGTATGAAACGGACGCGATTCGTGCTAGACAGAAAAATTGATAGAAAGAGAGGAGATAGCGAAGCAGAACTACGTTATTCCGCCAAACGAGCTAATCAAACATCTATGGCATAACCATCATATCTTGGAAAAGATGATGATGACGTCTATATTGAATTACTTTACTGATATGAAGTATGTAGCAATCTAAATAAACTCCTCATCTCTTCTAGAAAAAAAAATACTGTACTTAAGATAGGTACACAATTTCTAGTATTTTTCGTTTGCTGTGTGACTTTATGTTCATTATTATTAATAATTTGGAATGTAAAGTAACAAATTCTTCTGTTGCAAGGCTTAATACTGCCTTCAATTAACAAATTTTCTTTGCAGCTTAGTATTTCAGGCACTGCGATTCACCAATTTTATAGAATGAACAAATATACTTCAAAAGGCTGAGAAAACTGGAAAATTGGTTATTCAAAAATGAGTTCAACGCGCTTTGAAACTGTGCGCCTGGCATCATCGATTGCAATCCGTAGATCCGTATGGATTCCAATTACATACTGATTATTTGTTATTATTGTTGAATATGATACAACTTTCTCCTCGTGGCAGTTTTGTTTACGTATCTGATTCGACATTATGTGAAATTGTTACTTGAAATTCATTTTGATTTATTGCTTCTGGCTTTACGCCCCGTCCACGTAGACGTCATTAAAAGCGGGTAAGGACTGGGCGCAAGAAACGAGAAGGAATTCGTCCGTGGTCTTTTGAGCATCCATTCTGATATTCGCCTTGAGTGATTTGGGGAACTCTTGGAAAAACCTAAATCTACATGGCCAGACGGCGATTCGAACCCGAGTCCGCCAGAATGTGAGGCCTAACGTTATCACTCACCCACTACGCCATGTTTCATTATTTGAAGTGAAATGTGCAACATCTCACCAGATAATTTATTACTATATTTTACTCCCTTATCAATAATTGGAAACATTTATTCCTGAAAGCAAGAACTAGTTTTTGTTAATGATTATTTCTTTCCTTCCTCATAATGACCATAGTATCCATCCAGACCTCATCGGCAATATGCGTAAAAGTTCTTCAAAAATTTGTTCCATTCGTTTCATGATACATCCTTTCATAACCCTATCCATTAAATATTGTTCTATCAAATCTCCTCATACCATATCTACAATGTGTCCCATTCATGAAGTTTGTTATAAAACGATATGAACATTTTTTTACACTTTATACTTGACAAACAATTCCACCTACACTGAAAGTCATATATCTTTACTTCTCTACCTTTTAACTAAATAACGTAAATCTTTGTTGGCATTTATCCTCATTCAATGTTGACCTCCACTAGTAGATATCGTGTGGATACTTCTGTAGCAATTCACAATCATCTCCTGTTTTTATCCTGTTATGAATCATTATGTCATCTCCAAACAACCTGACATCTAAATGTAGATCAATAATAGACTCATTAATAGGAGTAATTAATAGCATTGTTTCAAATACATAATACATAACCCTGTGGCACTGCTGGCTCTCACCTCCATTTCTTTTGATAGCCAACTTCTTACCGTGACATTTAACTTCCTGGTTCTTAATAATTTCTTCACCCAGTAGGACAAATTTCTATTCATCCTAATAGATTCGTTACCATAATTGGCTAACTCTGCAAAATGCTTTGAAGAATTCCACTGCCACACTATCAACTTGACCTCCATTGTCCATTACATATCAAATGGCTTGAATGTAGCCCTCAAACTGACATTCACATTAGTAACTTCTTCTAAGTACATGCTGCTAATTTACGAACCACTGTCTTCCCTCGCAAATGCTCCTGACTTGTCTGGACATCAAGCTTTCCATCAAATTAGTTATAACTGACGTCAAAATATTTGGCCTGTAGTTCTCAACCCTATTGTTTTCCTTTATGAACCGATGTATATCGCAATTCTAGAGACTAAATCCAAGTAATATATAATGTTGTCTCCACCTGTCATTAATATCATCTGTTTTGTTACTATGTGCTTTTATTGTCTCCTGGTTTTACATTAAAAGAATCCCTAGTTTTGGATCCTAATATACTGACGCAAAATTTATGGAAAATCTTAGCTCTTGGAACACAACTCGTGCACGCAACGAAACGGAGTAGGTTTCCTACCCAAATGTTCAACATTAATTTTTAAGATTGAATGTACGACCAAAACTTTATGGAATGGTGATTGTTATCTCAGACAGTTTTAAGTTTATTAAAAAATAGTTCAACAGCAGCGCATATATATCTTAGAGCACAACTGTTTATGAAAATTGCAACAGTATGAAGGAATATGGATAGTCGCTTGAATGTTACAAGATATGCAAAGCAGTTTGAAGCATGGAGACAGAATCGTAGTGTGGTAAGACATATGTGGGAGCAACAGCATCATCTTGATTGTAACATCTGATGAATAAGTAGTAATTGGTTGTCGAGCCAAACAATTTAGGCGTCTTTTACCATAATCTTCGTAGTTTTTTTCCAGTATTCTCTACGATTAATCATTGACGAAGGCCAACAGCAACGAATCACGAAATCTCGACGTGGATGAAGTTTTTCTTTGATTATCGTGCAAATTCCTAACTATTTGTAAGTGACGTAATGGTACACCAGCGATGCACATTTGGGAGGAATACATCGAATAGTGCCTGGCACCCGGAGTTACGTGTATGTCTTTCACAAGGCAGTGACTTAACACTTGAATTCGTCGGACGTTTTAAATTAGTAATGGAATAATGTAACAGATGTGGTATTTTCGGCCTCCATAATCCTTAATTATCTGTTTTACAGGGTGATAGTTGCTTGTTTCCCTCTCTCTTAACGTCCAATGGCAGGTGAAAAGTTGAAAATACTTGCTTGGTGACAGAAAACATGCAATGTGTTCGAGGGAGTCTCTTCATGACATGATCGGATACACATTAAAACATATCAGAGTAAGCGGCACTTTACAGGGTGAAACTAAGAGATAACCGGAAATGTTGGTATGCAATACGATTCGGCACAATCACGGACTTTGCTGTTATGGAGTAAAATATTACGTATAGCCGTTATGGTTTAGAGTTGAAGGTCATACACATCCTGCAGAACAATATGACACCAGCACAGTAATATGGAACACAGGCTGCCAGCGGCTGATTACGCTTCTTTCTTAGCCTATACGTTCGCCAGACAAGCCGCCTATTGAACATGTCTGGAAAGTGATCACTCGACAATTGGCCTGTCAAACTCCCCCAATGGACTGCGGGTTCGCATTGAAGAAGTTTCACGGGACTTTATGCAAAGCCTCTTCGAATATATACATACAGGCCTGGCAACTGTTAAATACTTGAAAGGATTCTGATTGTTCATGGTTATTATTATTCTATTGCTCTCATAATTTAATCAGTTACGTGTCAAGTAAATGTCATTAAAATTGCTTCCTGCTATCATGTTGTTTAAGTTATGAGTACCGTAAAAATGTAACAAACAAATATTTAATAATGGTACGCACGTTTAAGAAAATTTTAGGTGCAATGATGGTAGAAACAAGTAACGTAACAGTATACAAAAGCTATATATGAAGGTTTTTCCTTTATGTGTGTTTATGTTTGATAGTAAAGGAGTGCAATATATCTAGAATGGTTTCTTGTTAAAATTTAAAAATAAAAAGTTATTGTTAATAATATCTCTTTAATTATGAATTTGAAAAATTAGAGGTGCTAATTAGGTTATCTCTTACCAATACCACTCACACTACCATTACTATTTTCGTTTTTAAGGGGAAGTATTTTATTTTCGAAATCACCAGCGACAGTAAAAGGAAGTAAGGTCTGGACTCTTTTTGATTCATTTCCGCTCACATGCAAACAGATTAGGGAATCGGTTTGATATGACTCGTGCGTTAAACATTTTGTGTATAAAATTGTGTGTGGTGTTAGTTATTTTTGTGTAAAACACTAGGTATGTAACCACTAATACGTTGTTTTTTTTTTTTTTTTTTTAAATCAACAAATCAATAAAAAATCAAAAAAATCTTTAATGCGTTGTTTCGTCGTTAGTCTTTCATTGTCGATCATCTTGGATAAACTGCCACTGATCAACCTGCACCCGGGTAAAGTGAATACTAATCTCGTTCATCTACGACTTCTTCTACGGTGTTCTTTGTAATATTCAGTTTTTATAGTAATAACAAACAAATGTAGGATCATATAGACGAGAGCCTTGTAATAAATTCTTCGATTTTTTTAGCTACGAAATGTTTCCAGTAATGGTGCTGTTCAATGGCCTTGTGTTCTTTCCACAAACTATTTCCAATTCTTCTGCTCCGTATATCTCTCATATACACTTAAAATACTCTATTCAGTTTTCATCTTTAAAAAAATAACAGCTTAAGTTTTATGTTCTTTATTAGTTCAATGCTGTAAATTTTAAAACCTGTACTGTGACCCAGTACGTGAGCAACCATCTATGGAAAAGTTCTCGCTCTCTTTATTGCACAGCCTTTTTGACACCTACTTTAAATATGGCCATTGGTTGCAATTTCCTCATTTTAGTAGGAGATAAACAGTGATAAACAGTGCAAAATAGCGTGTAATTTTCTGTTCTTCCACTTTCTGATTGCGTGACCATATTTACTTCATTGTTTCTTTGAATATCTTTCAATTGTTCATATGTTTTCAGATACAACTCGTCTTGTGTCTCGTTTGTTAATAATTTATTAGCCTTCATTTAGTTACATATCATCCAAGGCAGTTCATGCTGACTGCTGGAAACCTCTCTTCCATTTCTTCGCTTGCTTGAAAAACTTCAAATACACTATTTATTTGATGGAGTGGTATATGGAGCTTTTTAACTTTTAAAAGTAATTTTTTTCCTAATATGTAGTTAAATGTTTAATATTATTCCTCCTAGTTAGAATTGTTTGTTTACTTATTGTTTTTCTATACAATTTTGATCATAAACATATGAAGTCTATATATGCTTTTAATCTAATTTGTCCTCCAAATTTTTAAAAAAAATTTATTTATTACTTTCTATTTAGTTTTATTCCAGTTCAACAAAATGTTACATTTTCTACTGTGTATTCAGTATGTGTGACAAAGAATACCTAATCATCCGTATGATGAAGTGTGAATGGATTGATACGTTCTATCTTTATATCCATTTATCTGTATTTCCTGCCCCGGTTTCAGACATCTTCATGGAGACAAATATTAAAAAATAGGGGGAAGTGGGCTATTTCGCCACGTGAATGCAATAATGTCAAACAACAGCAAGTTTCTCAATACATACTTTTATTTACAGTTATTACTGTTATAGAAAGGTCATGAACAAAATAAAAATAATTCTTACGAATTTAACTGCTGCTGCAGTGAAGTCACCGATTTGGACATGACGGCTGGCTGCAGTTTTCTGTTCAATACAGGATCGCGATAGGGAACTGTGAATTGTAATGTGATTACACATTACTTTCTGACTTTTATGTTCCTAATTACAATACATTATTACGTCAAAAGAAATGAGGACATTATAATGCCCAATCGCAGTTGTTACTTTAGTGGTAAACCAATTGTTATTTTTGTTTGTGTACGTATCAGCAGTTGGAACTGAGGCAATGCAATTTCAAAATTCGTTAGTAAGTCTTATAGCGCAAATTGTCTGTTTAAGACGCTTATTGTAGCGAGCAGGGAGGATTTCAAGGGGAATCTCAAGGCTGAGATATTTTTGCTTCAGGTCTCTGTTTGAATTCCTGAACTGATTACTACCTGACCTGGCAGTGCTTCACAATCTGGACAAACCAGCTACATGAAGTGCTACTGTGTTCTCATTGGCGATAATCAACCTGAAAAACCTTGCAAATTGGTACATAGCCTACTACTTTCTATGGATAGTACTGCAAGTATACTACCTGTTTCTTCTCCAGTGATTATTGAATGTGTAGTTCCCTCCTGAGTGAGCGAAATCACATCGCAAATCGAACTCATTGTTACACTTCTGACGTCCTGGACCACTTTGGAGATCGTTGAATAGCAACCTGTTCTGTTTAACTATTTGCGGATGATTAACTTTACTGGGTCTCTGCCAAGCCTTTGTTAATACCTATTCTAATCGGCTAACGACTTGTAAATGAAACTTGACCTCGATTTGTATCACCCATCTTGGTCACTGGGACCAAGTCTTTTCTTCATTTCTTAACAAACAAGGACTATGATGGATTGATGGTATCTCAGGGTTATTGACGGAGTGACGTGCATATACATTTGAAGAATGCGATACGGTTAACGAACAATACATCATGTTCACCGTTCAGTTTCGAAGTCACATTGATACTGTCTTAATAGATTGATCCGTCTCAAAGGCTATGAAAAGTTGATCGCGTAAATATATATCCCACCATTGCTATTATGGCTGAATGAAAAATACACCGACTAAGAAAAAAAGTCAAGCACATGGATGGAAGGCGAACAGGAAACGAAATGGAACTTACGTATTGAGAGAGTATGTGACGTTATTTAAGTGATTACAAAATTGAGTGAAATTTACAAAGAACTTGGCAGTACGAGCCTACACATCAGTATGACGTTGCACGCCATCTGTCCTAGATGCATTCACTGACTCGGTTGATACTGGTGTTATAAGCCATTCTATCCTCCCAAGCTGACCCACGTGTGTTGTAACTGGTCCTTCATATCCTGCATACTGGCATTGGGATAGAGTTGACGTCCGAGTTGGTCCACATATGTTCTATCGGAGACAGATCTGGGGCATTTGAAGGACACGTGAGTACCTCAACATCACCGAGAAAGTTTGCAGAAACTAGTGCCCTGTGGGGGCGAGTTCATCACCGTGGTACTGTCGCTTGAGAGCCAACATGAGGACGCAGGATGTTCGTGACGTACCGTTGTGGGGTCAGAGTTCCCTCAATCACCACCAGCCGAGACCTCGACGGCTCCCCACTCCACGAAGACAGGAATAATGCCATTGATTTTCACCGACCGTGGTGGGTGAACGGTTAGGGCCGTCCATTAATTACTAGAGGTGTTTTTCCGGAATTCCGGATCCCCCCCCCCACCCTCTTCACTGGTGAGACTTTGAGACTTCATGAGATCTGGTCGGATTCCCCCCCCCCCAAATCTAAAATGACGTGGGATTTTGATGGAGACCCTCCCCCCCTATTAATCAACCTCGTAACATTTTTTTTTTTTAGGCCTCATGCTTCCAAGGGCGGGAATACCCCCACTTTCGCGTCATTTATAGACCTTATGTTTTAACTCTTCAATCCTACAAGAATTTCAAAAACTCACGTAAGATTTCCGTTGATACCCCCCCCCCCCCGTTGGTGAGGTTTCGTGAGATTTAGAAGGACCCCCCCCCTATTTCACCTTATCGTTCTGACCTCGCATTCGGGAGGACGTGGGGAATCCAGGGGTGCTTCCTTTAAAAAGGCCATGGCCGAATTCTTTCCCATCCCGCCCCCCTCCTTCCCGGCCTCTAATGACCACAACGTCAACGAGGCCGTAAGGAGAAACAAACCATTGATTTTCCAAAATATTGGAAGAATAGGACCTCTCCCCAGGTCACCATCATACTCGCCGATGATGGTCATCCGAGGCAGTGCAGAATCTCATTTCATCGCTGAACACTATGCGACGCCATTCTGCAACAGTCCATGCTTCCCGGCCAAGGAGCCACTTCAAACGCAGCCGTTTGTATCGTGGTGTTACGCCAGCGTACGCATGGGACGTTATTTACCTAGGGGGCATCCATAAATTACGTGAGGTGTTTTACCCCGGATTTCCGGACTCCCCCCCTTTGGTGAGACTACGTGAGATCTGGCCCCCCCCCCCTTATGGTGAGATCTGGTACGGTGAGCCCCCCCCCCTTTAGCTCTACAGTCCAACAATAATTTCCAAAACCTCACGTGAGAATTCCGTTGACCCCCCCTCCCCTTTGGTGAGATTTCGCCTGACCCGCCCCCCATTTCACCTCACGTAATTTATGGATGCTCCCTAGTCCCGCTGCTGCCCATCTCCAATGAATGGTGCGAGATGACACAGAACAATGCAAGGAGTCAATTAGTTCTTATCGTATGGCAGGCGCATGTGAAGTTGTTACGATGTGCTTGGTGCACAATACGGTGATCCTCCCTTGTGGTAGTCAGTCTCGGTCGAACGGAACCATGACGACGAGTATGCCTGCAGTCCAATATTGGGCCACTGTCACATGCGAATGTCCCACAAATCAGGATATTGCACGATTCCACCAGCCGGACATGTGGAGATACTCAATGGGGCCCCTTCCAATACAGTCAGGTGCTGATAACGCTATTTCACACGAGTAAGCAGCATTTTTGTGCCCTTCACGGTGGTCACTTAATATCTGATGCTGTTCACGCCCCTTATGAGATATACCCTACCAGTCCTGGCAACAACACTAATGCACTCTGGTGGCCGTTATACGTGTCACAGACAGTTGCCAATCTTATCATTTACACACCCTGACATCCGAGGATGTCTTCTGCGTGCTTCAATTTCTTTGCCCGCAAGTGTCTAATAGAAGTTTCCACCGTAAAAGTGACAGTGCAGATTCCATTCTTCAGTATTTGAATCTTTCTCAAAGAACCAGTATCACTTCCTTATTTAAGTTCCTAAGGGGGCATCCATAAATTATGTGGGGTGAAATAGGGTAGGTGGGGTGTCCGGCGAAATCTCACCAAGGGGGAGGGGGGGGGGGTCTACGGAAATCTCACGTGAGATTTTGCGAAAAATTTGGGGACAGTAGAGCAAAAAAAGAAAGAAAAGGCCTACAAAAGTTTCCAGGGCGATTTTCTAGGGGGGTTCTCACGGACCAGATCTCACCAGAGGGGGGGGGGGGGGGGGGTTCGGCCAGATCTCACGAAATCTCACCAGGGGGTAGGGTGGGTCCAGAAATCCGGAAAAAAACCTCACGTAATTTGTGGATGCCCCCTAATAAACTAATAAGACTGTATATTTTCCCATTTAAAATTCCTTCTTCTCACTCACCCATTCATCCTAGTCCCACTGAAGTTACTTCCCGTCTCTCCTGAAGGTTCGCTTGTCAATAGAAGTCTGACATCGAATCATGACTCTACTGCAGCACAGATGTGATTAACAGCAGCGATTTATACGTGGACTATTGAATAGCAGATGCTGTTAGTCCTATACCCATTTGCGTGATCCCTTCTTCAGTTATTGTCGGTCCGAATTGAGAGACGGCGGTAGAGCAGGCATTCAGCTGACCTTGTTAGCCGGTTATCGAGTGGCTGTGAGTGAAGGCCGCTCGTTACGGCGGTGATATTATTAGCGCAGGTAGCCATTCAGGCGGCTCCTCTGGTAATGATCGCCCTTCACAGACGCCCCCCGCCGAGGCCACACAATGGCCGTGTCTCTCTAATGACGGCCCAGCACGCTGCTCAAGGAGATGCGACTGCGGCGGCGCGTTAATAGAGACTCTGTACACTCCGCCACCGCCTCCATAGCTCTTATCGCCCAGCGCATCCATAAAGATTGTGCGGAATCTGCAGAGAAACGTTGGTTTCTTTCACTCTACAAATGTCCTGGATCTTCTTCTTTGAAACAGTTTAAACCGTAGCTCATCTCGTGGCTAGAACATATCACGTGTAGTGTGAACATTAATTAAAAATAATTAAGCTTAGGTGACGCTTTACTGAATCGTATGCTGTGTTCATTACGGAAGGAAAGCTAGATTTTTTTCCGAAGTGAACTTCTGGAATGGTAAAGCGCTCGGGCCCACATAGTTCCAATAAGTACTGAGTAATGCCAATGCCGGTGCGTTCATAGCCTGGAGGTCCAGGAATACGTCTGCTGTAATATGAATAATGGGAAAACTGCTTGATGGCCAAGTGGCAAACCGTACCGCTTGCGACGCCCCATGATTCTAGTTCTAAATTCATGAAAGGGAAGCTGTAACTCCTATAACCTTAACATATGTACCTCACAGATCTATAAGGGGAAATACCTTTACCATTTACATTACTTTGTGTAAAAATAAAATGAGTTCAAAATGACAGCAGAGGAAATAATTTAAATAAAAAAAAAAACCAGAAATTAATGTTTTATCTGTGGCCTCATTGCGCCAGAAAATTTCTTCATTGTTTTAAAAAATATATAATATATATTCCTGTTGTGTCTGGTATTTAATAAGGGATTAACGTCTTGTTTATTACGAAAGATGCACACAAAGTTCGCGCATCGTTGTCGCAAACCACAGTGACAACGCAATCTATATATTAGCGCCCTATCACTAATCTCCTGTGTCTTTAGAATTTGTTTAAATTTCTAGTTGTTGAATGATTTTTCTCGATCAATTTCTGCAGTTACAGCTAAACCAATAGTGGAATACTCAGTGGAGGTGACATTTTGGTATCTGCTGGATGGTGATACAGATTTGGTGAATTTTTCGAGCAAATAAGCAATTACAACTTATGGCGTGCAATTGTGATGCAGGAAATTCCGTTGTCTCCACTCTGAGAATGGTTTAGGCCAGTGTTCTTCAGCCTGTGGGTCACCACCTCCAAAGGGGGGTCGCTTAGTCTTGCTCGAGGTGTCGCGGTCGCAAACCTGTAAATGTAAAAAGAGAAGGTAGGCCTTACACTACAGTAAAAATACATTGATTTCAGTGAGATGTTTGTAACCGTTTATTTTTTAATAAAGTATAGAATCATCATTTTCTGAATGGAGCAAATTACTCATTGAGGTATAACATTCATGACCATAAAATCATATTTCAGATAATTATCGCCATGAAGCCTATTTTTTTCTGGTTTTGATTTGCTTCCGCCACCGCTAGTTGTAGCAGACTGCGCAAATCTTTTGAGATACTTCTGCATTTATCCCCGCTCGAAGCGAAGCGCGTCCCTACTCGGGACAACTGACTGCAGAGAACTGAAACAAACTCTTTCTCTGCGGCCGCTGCCCATCCCCCTTTTTTTTTGTCGCCTCCCGCGCCTTCGCCGCGCGTAATATATATCATCGTCCGCAGAGTGACCGGACCTACCTTACACAGCATTTGATTTCTCTTTCAGTAGGTGTAGTCTCAATACGAAGAAAATTAAATACGTCGCTTTAGAAATCTCTGACTTAGTTTTATTACGGACATAGGGGTCGGCAATGTTTTGTTAGTGACCTGGAGGGTCACCAATGTTTTTAATTTTTTACTTGTAAAGAGGTCGCGTGTTAAAAAAGTTTGAAAAACACTGGTTTAGTTTATTGGCTGCCACAGAGTAGTTGTATGGCGCCCGGTAGCTGGTCCAGGCGTCTTGCTGTTAGCATGCATAACAGTGTTGCCAATGGATTTATTGGTTTGGGGAGGGGGGGGGGGGGTCTGGAGCAGGCATTCTCCCCTGTAGGAAGAGGAACGTAGAGATTTCAACGCAATGACAACCAACTTATGTCGACACTTGTTTATCGTCTGAACTATAATACGTGACAAACACAATGTGATAGGCAATTAACTTATTAAGTATTAATAAACTTGTGTTGCAATCTCATTTCATTTTTGGTTTAATCTTCCGTCCACTCAGTTGCACAACTCTGCACGCCGGATACTACTTGGCTGTAAACACAAAGGACTATTGCGCGACTCGCCTTTGTTATACGAAAGTTTACTTGTGCCCGTACAAAGCCAGTAACTGACCATGCGGGAGTAGGAACAGTGGTAGACCCTTGTGATGCACACATGCGGGCACAACAAAGCCAGTGGAGAAGTGCAGTGATCGCTTTGAGGCGTACCATCACATGCCATGTATTGTTTTCGCCAATGAAGGAAGCTGGTAACCTGGCCTGAAAACTTTCAGTTTGCCTCCTGCTCTATTTTTTCGCTGGTACCTCTTTAATATATTCTACTGAAGACTTGATATAGGCTTTTAAAGTTAAAACTCCCTTGCTTAAAACTATATCAATATATAGTACCACCTTATTTTTTCAAGATTAATGTACAACGTGCAACTCACTTAATTACAGTTAGTCTATATAATCTTGAGACTGGGTGACATACCTTTGATCCGCTACAGGTTATGCTTCTGTCGTGTTCGGATAAACAGCTTAACGTAGAATCCGAGTAATGCAGCTTCGTAGATTGCTCATATAAATAAAGCATGCTCCGCAATATTTCCTACACTACGATCATGAAGCTTGAAGCCAGACTACCAGGCTGTTCGTGAGCATTGCTTAACTTTGTTTTTTGTCCTTAAGTGCGGTCATCAACATCAGATCAGTTTGTACCACTGAAGGATAATAATTGTTGACATATATATGCGAACCGGATACGGTTTTAGCAATTATGTTTTCTGTTACTCTGTTAGCGTAACGTGTATTTTTTGAGGCAGAGAATATGACCTGTCCCAGAATTCGTCTAGACGGCTGACTGAAACTGCCCAACAACCTGATTAAGGTGGCCGGTACCCCGAGAATGGAGTACGAACTCTCATCCTCAGTATCATGGCGGCGCTTCAATATGCTAGGCAAAACATCTTTATCTTAGGGTTTCTTCAGTAGTTTAATCTTCTTTCAGATCTCATTTCTCTCTACTTCGTTATCATAGCAAATTAGCCACCGACTAAAAAAACCAGTTAGAAATTCCACAGTGTCAAATCTTTCTGTTCCAATGACTGACATCGTTATATAAAACTGACGTCGAAGTTTCGATTATTAACATGTAAGGAGACGTTGTGTGTACAAGGTTTGGTATTAATGTTCGTGACGTTATTAGGGGGAAATTGATACATAACTCATTCATGATGACGGTACGGTCACTATCCAAGTACTTCCCTTAAGACTAAACTTTCATTTTATTGATATTAAAGATTTATAAAATCCTGCCAAGTTCATCGTACAGCGTATTCATCGAAGATCCACGTAGGCACATTTGCAGTCCAAGTCGTTAGCCCATTTATTGAGTAAACGTCAAATTACTATAAATTTGTAAAGCATGGATAATAGCTAGATATATGCTACCAATAGACAGAGTAGCTTAGAATTTTTTAAATAAAGTTTCTAATTTATGGTTTGTGATAGTAAATACCCTCTTTTTTGGTTAATATCACAGTCGCTGATTCCACAAGTCCACCATGGACAAAATATTACTAAATACCCTCTGTTTAAGTGTTGTTACTTATGACGAGACTTCGGATTTTTAGGTTCTGAAAATCTTAAATAGGCTCTATTCCAACGAAATATCTAAAATTACAAAATATGCTATCAAATTGTGTTATATTTATGAAATACCATAAATAGTTTTTTAAAACTGAAAATGTACTACCGAGAAGCATAATTCAGTAGAACAAATTATTTAATTTATTTTAGCTGGCTAAAATTATCTAAAATCAATAAAACTCATGTATATTTGTCACATTTTTCCTATTGATAGAAAAATAAATTTGAAATACAAAAATTTTTATGTTTATATTTACGGATTTTTACTATATATTACTATTTTTAGTCTGTATATAGATCGCTAAATTTTGATTGCAGATAGTTGTTTCAATATCCTCGGATTGTAAATTCCACAATTTGCGGATTGTTAAACTATTGGCCAAACACAATCAGGCATTTACTTTGAACAACCAAAAGCACCATCTATAAATTTAAAGTCCACTCTTTGCAACGTAGATTGTTTATCAATTCAGTGCTGTAGGGCGAAATGTTAAATTTACAGATTTTTTGAAATTTTATATTGTTCTGGTACAACCGCACAGTCTTTTAATAATGTCAAGTTAAAAGTTTGAAACAGGCGGCCCAGAACTGAGGTGGTGAATCGTCTTACTGCTGCCCGGACGTTCAGGGGTTTGATCCCCAATGAAGACGAAGACGAACTTGAACGTCCGGAATGGCTCCTCAGGCCCGCTCAGTCTATCCGATGAACACTGTGGAGGAAACTCCGCGGGAAGGTGAAAAACGGCCCTGGCACATGCTTCTATTGCCAATGGTTGTTATGACACTACCTCCGTGAATCCTGGAGGAGGCGGCAGGAAACGTAAAACCCTGTAACCTTTACGTTAGGAAAATCCCGGTCATGTTTTACTATTTAAATTTCTGTCCGGTGCCCAGAAGCGACGTTCACTTTTGCGATACTGTGGAAGGATGTCTGACCAATTTTTCTTTAAAATCTTAATAAACCTTCATGTATGATAATTACACTGTCAAAGTATTGTTAGTATAATAATGAAAACTGTTCAGCACATTGTTATTGTTTATTCACCTTTTTTTGCACACGTCACAATATATAATGTTTTCATCCACTGAGAAATTGAGTTAATCCACTGACTAATTAATGACGGTAAGACGGTTTGGAGATTACTACCGTAGTCATACTGGTGCTTTATGAAAACACACCTCTCACTGCTGCCTCTGTACAACTAATATCAAACAGAGACAGCGCGACGATTGCCCCAGTCACGTTCACTTCAAATTTGGGAAATTAACATTTAAAAAAATAGCTAAAACGCTTTTGTTGATATTCGAAAGAAAAAAACGTAAAATAGGCAAAAGTAGGTCCTAATGACAATTCAATCACTTTTAAGTACTATAAAATCACAAATAACGGCCATAAATGTTAATAAATCGCATATATGTGATGTTATTTTCATGTATTTCAATCAGGAACAAAATAGGTTTTTGCCTAAAATCCGAGGTCTACTTATGAGTAATCCCTCTGTGACTGTTTACTCACTGTACTGATAATGTCGAACAGTCCGATCAGAAATTGAGAGCTCTGGTTAGCAGAGTTATTTCATGTTTTCAACCATTACGAATATAAAGGAAGATGTCGTTCCAAGTGTTGTACAGTAAGGCAATATTATAATGTGCTCACGTTTATTCGACGATCTACGTTTAGCCAGTGACAAATATCTGATATTGGCACAAATTCACTCAATGGGGCAAGTCATTCGCTGTTTTGCAGGGA
Source organism: Vandiemenella viatica (assembly GCA_031002005.1). Classification (NCBI taxonomy): domain Eukaryota; kingdom Metazoa; phylum Arthropoda; class Insecta; order Orthoptera; family Morabidae; genus Vandiemenella; species Vandiemenella viatica. The sequence continues at coordinate 208,881,516 of JARYHS010008074.1, read as the reverse complement.
GTGAATCTCTTTTAGATGCGTGCAGAACTTTAGATAATAACTGGTACTACTGAATCTGCCCAGATAAGCCATCATTCAATTATTATTTCAGTTCTACTTAATGAGCTGAAGTTATTATTATCGTTATTATTTACTCCTGTAATTGTTATCGCCTTTTTACCTGGACTAGAAGCGAAGCTAACGTTTCATCATTAAAAATAATTGTTGTGTGCTACACAAATGTTTCTTATTTTAGTGTTTTTCTGGCTGGTAACATTATCTTTTATCTCGAATTTCTGAGATTGGATGAATGAATACAACATGCAGATTTTGTTAATATTTGATGGAATGACAGATTGGTTTATTCATTCGAGAATACAGTAAGAGTAGAGAGCTGAAATATACTCCGGAATTCGCTTCGAATCGATTGCGTTTAAGCGAGTTCGTAGAGGTCGGCTGGCTCCACTTTAGAGTTATGTGACAGCGGCAATAAAACGAGTAACTCCTCACTGCACCGAGTTTATGTTCAACTTGCGTTTTACAGCCCTTATTAGAATCGTATCTTCCGATTTTTTGAACGCATTCCAATATTCGACTACGCGCGGTGCCTACTGCACTGCGGATCTGGCGAAATATACGCAGATTTTTATTTCGACTTATACTGCCTGTTCTGATTTAGTACAACTTCACGAGAAATTACGGACGCCTTTCATGTGGATATCAGTGGGTGATGATGGGAGTCACGCACGCTCCATAAACTCTCTAATACAGCCATCACGAGACACTCTTCAAATATTACCATGACTCAGTTTAGTTTGCATTCCAAACGACGCTCATAAAACCAAAGAAAAATGGTAAAAAAAACAAAGTTTCTGTAATGGTACATGCCTCCACTGGTAGTGTGTTGGTTGAGACATTTGTTTGTATAGTTAGGAACTCCATTTGTGACCATCACGAATTTCAAACAATTTATCCGAAGTATGACCTGAGTAATAGAGTTCATCTTTATGTTCGAAGTCAAAAACCTTCGAAGTAAACACAGCGAAATCTTGCTTCTCATAAACAGAGTATGTGTGTTGTCTTTATTATCAGTTCTTCGTAATCAAAGAGTAAAAAAAAAATGCTTTACAGTTCATTTCAATTGATCGTTATTCATATCCAGCGTCAGAGTTAAATATAGTATTTTCCTACGAAGGGATCTATGTTTTATTTTGCAGTTTGTCGAAAAGAACTCAATGTATCGGATAATTCCTGAATTATTATCGTAGTTTGATTTAAGCAGATGTATATTAAAGAAATTAATTATCTTCCCCTCAAGTTTACCAAAAGATTTATCATCGATTCAGTGACACCCAACGTTTTTCATAGAGCGAGACTGAAACATTAGATTAGAATAAATCGACGGGAAATCCTTTTTATCTCTTAAAAAATCTGATCTTGATTTTAAGAAGTAACTTATTGAGTAATGAAATAAATAGCCATCTAGTGTGAAGCTATACTTTATGTACACCGTTTTATATATATATATATATATATAACAGTACTTAGCCACCGAGCGTGGTGGTGTAACGGATAGCGTTCTGGCCTCGCATTCGGGAGGACGGCGGTTCGAATCCCCGTCCGGGCATCCAGATTTGGGTTTTCCATGGTTTCCCCAAATCACTCCAGGTGAATGCCGGGATGCTTCCTTCAAAAGGCCATGGCCGAATTCCTTCCCATTCCTTGCCCCCATCCTTTCCCGTCTCTAAAGACCACGTTGTTAAAAAGGGACGTTAAACTGTTACAAAAAAAAAAAAAAGTACTTAGCTGTTTAACCACCGAGCATATAAACAGGTTTAAGAGACAGAAAGTTTGTAATCTTATGTACAAATAAACATTGAACTCTTGAAGTATGAATGGTTGATTTTCCAAAAAGTTGATGCAATGTAGTCTTCTGAGTTTTCAACTGTTTGAAAAGCAAAAGCACAACGTTTCGAATGCGGCGTCGGCTGTCTTTATTAGGTACTGAATATTTAGTCTGTTCGATTTTTTTTTCTTAAGGCTTTACGTCTCGTCGACGTCGAGGTCATTAGAGGTGGAATGGGACTGGATACAAGGAACGGGAAGGAATTTGGCCATGACCCTTTGAAGGAAACATCCCGGCATTCTCGTGGAATGATTTAGTGAAACCATGGAAATCCCAAATCTGGATGCCCGGACGGGGATTCGAGCCGGCATCCTCTCAAATGCGAGGCCAGAGCGTTAATCTAGTCTGTTCGAAAACCAGAACCATCACAGCGTGATTCTGTTTTTTTATACAGTAAAAATCTGATGGAGATGGCATAAATGTTCTATTTCACAACACAATCCAGCAGAAAAATCATGAGGAATACATCACTTGGGAAGTATGAATATTTAGTAAAATGTCATGCTGGAAACTTCGCAGCAGCATAAAAGTGGCTGCGATAATACATCATAGCGGCCATTAAAAAACACAAGCATGCTCTAACTGATATTTCTTCTACGCTAGGACCAAAAATACTTCTTCCACAGTTCTTTAAACCTGTCGTGTACGGATTTAGGGGCGACTAATTTTAAGTCAGAAGACGTAAATGGCGTTATGAAAACTAAACGAAAAACCAGAGACAAGGAGAAACGGAGTGAAAAAATGCTGTGCAGTAGGCCTGATGAAGGGGTGCTAGCTGAAATGGAATTAAAAACTCGCCAGCGGCAGGAGCATTGAGAAGAAGGAGGGTCTTAAATCGTGAAAGAACGACTCCAATTAAGCAGATGTAGGGAGGCATTGTGCTCAACTCGGGGGCTGGTGACTTTCTCTGTTCTTGGCAGCCAACAGCTTTCTGTCTATCCATTTGACGTGCCTTACGCCTTTTAATGAAGACTAACGAGGTGCCATAGTCTGTCACTGCACAGCACCAGTTCTAATATAATACGGGGGATGATCAGAAACTATGGTTATAACACCGATATAGTCGTCCGTTATAGAGTTAGTAATGTGCGGTAATTCCAAGACATTCAGTTGGTAACTATGCAGAGCTTCAGCCATCCGCCACCTACAGCGCTAGTTTTAGGTAAACACAAATGGCGACTCGTTTGGAAAACTGGTCTCTCGAAGAAATCTTCGATTTCTGTGCGCGAAACACGTAACCGCGGCTGAAATTCACATGCGGATATTAGAGGTTTACGGAGGGACTCTAATTTCTCTTCAGCAATCGCAGAATGGTGTCGAAAGCTTGCAACCGGTAAAGAAAACGTCACCGAAGAGGATCGCAGTGGCCGACCCAGCACGGCATCATTACCCTCCACACAGCCGTAACCTCGCTCCAAGCGACTTTCAACTTGTTTCTCACTTGAACGAGCATCTAGGAGGCCGATGATAACGTCACTGAACACGCAAGGACAAGGTTTTTTCCAGGAAGAAATATTCAAACTCATCCAAAACTCATGCCTAAACCTATATGAAAACTGTGTTGAAAAAGAACCTAGCGTGTGTACCGTATTGGTTATGTAAATAAAATGTAGACGCTCCACTCCAGGCTTTGTAAATTTATTTTCTGATCACCCCTTGTAACTGTAGTCTTCGCATCGAAAACAAAGTAACCATTGGCCGCTGAAGCTCTGTCAAAGTAGCATAGCCGGAAACTGTCAGCAGCAATGAAACTACTGCTGACTACCTCGCTACTCGATGACTAGAGCACTATAAATAATGCTAATCAGACACTACATGCGATAGGATATACATGCTCACTCATATTCTGCTTTTTCATATTTGAGGAGGCTCTACCACTGGTATGGGAAATAACTCATGCCGGATGCGCGGGAAATTTTGACCATTGCTTCTTCGATTCTTCTTACCATCTATTTCAGTAAACAATACTTCCAAGTCCATGAAGGCATAGGTTGCTTGTCGCAGGCTTTCGGTGCAGTGTGCTAATTCTTGGTAAACAACATACTGGCATCGAAACGTGTCCTGTTCAGGCATTATCTCTGGAATTTTCTTTTCAGGGACTCGTATGTATTTCTCGAGTCACATGGTAGATGTGGAACAATATTCACACTCTTATGCCACAAATCGTTGGATATAGACTCTAGCACAGCTGCGATTCGTTGCATTAGCTATGACATGAATTTTGGCTGGGGTGGTACAGCAGTTTGTCTTTCACGTAGCTCCTTAAGAAAAAGTCACTTTGGGTTAAGTAGTGGCCATCAGCACTGCACGACCGAACCATCGTCCAGGGAGATGAGTGTTTAGGTGTCCCCGTACAGCAAAGTGGAATTGAGGAGGTGCACCATCTCCTATCCAACATCTCGGTGCAGAAGAAAAATCGTGCAGCATTATCTTCTTGAGTGGGTGCCTCGACCAACTGAGATCTGTACGGTTTCATGCGCAATTTTTACACAGGGTTTTGAAAACGGATGTTTATGGCTGCTGAAGCTCAAGACCTGCTCGACGTGTTTATTTCTGTGGGATACGTAGGAATGCTGCTCGAACCCGATCCACGTTCTACTCAGACACACGAGGAAGACGAGGACTTATGTTTTTGGAAACGTAGCCATTCTCTTCAAAGAGTTTGAACCAGGCATTAGTGAATTAAGAAAAAAATCACTTTCCGCAAATACTCTAGTGATAGGAAAAGGTTTGATGTGAATAAGTTTATTCGTTTCATTTTTATGAATTTTTTAAAGTTTAAAGTTCTTATTTGCTCACTCTATATATTAATTTGGGCTTTATAGTTCGTTAAGGATATTTTCATTAAAGTCTGGAGACGGTTGTCGACAAAAAAAAGAGAGAAGAAATCTGCCATACCCTTTCGAAGAAACCATGCCGGTACTCCCTCCCTTGGTGATTCTGGGATACCAGGGAAAACGGAAATATGCTCTGGCGATTTAACTCTTTTTTTACTCTAATGCCACTTATGTCAGAATATAATTCGATAATACAAGCTAACTTTGTTACTGCTAGAAAATTTATTACTACACGTTGGCTTGCACAGTGTTCTCCTGTGGCCTCTATACAGCCTTCAGTGGCGTATGTTGTTACTAGTTCAAACTGAAGTAACGTGGCCAACTATTAGCCAACATTTGCACATTATTAATGGATAACCAGTATATTCCGTGGAGGCACTTAAGCTAATTGGTGACGTTGGCTGGGTAAGGAGTTTCAAATTAGATTACGGGTGCCACACTCGCCCGGGAGAAAGTGCCGCCGTTGTTTACCAGCTACTTAGCGATAATCTATTATTTCTCAGTTCATTACATCTAGCATCTTAATGCACAAGTTCCTGGACATCACTCATAATAGCTTAAATTAATCAAAGTCTCTCATAACACTAGTTGCAGGATTATTCCTTTATTTATTTTGCCCGAAGTTAAAAAAAAAAAAGGTTTTTAGTTTTCTAAATAACGACTTCGTGTCTCGTTGACAGCTGGATTATTAGAGCCGAAATAAAATTCTGAGACAACGAGTCCGAAGAAAGTTGGTTATACTCTCCATGAACACAATACTGGTATTCACATTGAGAACAAAACAGAAATATACACTGCCAATTCCGGACTCGGAACTCAGGTCCTCCAAACTGACAAATGCTGTAGTTATCTCTCAATCATACGTCTTTGTGGACGGAACATGACGTAAATTCTCTAAGAAAACCTTATTAACATTACATAGAATTAAAAGTGGTATTTAACTGAACAGTTGAGTGAAATAAAAAGAAAACCACTGCATTACAACCAAAATATTACAACTACTAGTGTAAGCCCGTGACCATTTTTCTGCGTATAGTCGCGGGTCTAGAATAGTTCCAGTTTCTACGATGAAAGATTACGACAGGTAGATCTGATCTGGCCAAATATAAGCTTGACCTGTGTTTCAGGGTGAATAAATTCTCTTGATCTTGAAGAACCCAGAATCATTAATAGAGGTAGGTATTAAACACGAACAGGGACGATAGCGCAATCGTGTAACTGTTTCAAAGGTCATTCACTCGAACTTGTTTAAATACGAACTTGACTTGTATCTGACCCTTAAAGTTCACTTTGCAAATTTTTTTATAAGAATCCTGTTTGCTTCGAAAGCATCACGTTGTTTATTATTGAGACTGGGCAAACACTCATAATGCAAACTTTGGTCATAGTATCTGTGACGGCCAGAGAACTTAATACACATTGCATATTATTACACAGTTGATCAACTCCGCAGAAATGAGTTGCCAGAATAGTCGAGTCGGTGACACATTTGGACTGATGTCCACTAAAAATAAACTAATAACTCACATACAGCGAACATGAATAAAGACCAATTACGAAAGTGGTCAGTAAAATGCCAAATCGCAAATAAACCGTAATTCATAATTTTTTGTCGAGCAACAACATTAGTGGAAGTCGTAAATAAACTGAAATTTATCCTAAACAGAAATGACAATTTGCATTCGTGGTTACAGCAGAGACCATGAGTAATTTAATTTTTTTTAAGTAACATGTTACTGAAAAGCTGATCCGCGTTTTTTCAGCCGCAAAATTTATCCATTTTTTTTTAACTATGAAACGCTATGAAAAGCAAACACAATGAATGTATTATGCCAATTAATTTGGTAGCAGTTGCTTAGCTATTAAATTGTAGACATAACCACGAATTCCTTCTAATGGTATCTCTGGTCGCTGTTTTGTGAGCGAATGCTGACACGTGACAGGGTTCTCCAGCCAATAGCTATCAAGGTGAGTGGGTGAGTTACCTTACTAGATGATATAGTAGATGTCTCTCATTTTAATTCGGTCTTCTGGAGTGTATATTAATATTCAACTCTCACACCACTGGTTTAGAAACATAGAAATAAAATTCCGTTGGAATAAACGTATTGGTCCTTTCTATCAGATATGATATTCGTAGTTGTTACTACTAGGTATGTCACATTTGTTCTGTTCACGCCATATTTGAAGATTTTTGTCAATTGCTAGGTTTATAACTTATAAATATAATCGGTTGCGACGCATAAGACTAAATGGACTGAAGCAATACATTTTTTTGTGGTGAATGTCAATGAACATGAAACCTACATTTAATTTGCATTCACAACACTCAACACTCATTCCTTTGATATTGCTCGGGCAAACACAAAACTGCCAGAAATTCATGTAGTTCACTGTCGTAGCCTTTTGAAGAACTTCTCATAAGCTACTTTAAAACAAAAATGGTTAATCCAATTGTTAATTACTATATCAGTAGCTTCAATACTAACTTCTTCTGTATGTTAGGGTGAAATGTCAGAAAAATTTTCGTTCAGTATTAGAGATAACACTCAAAGTAGTCGAGATTAATAAAAAAAAACAGACTTTAAATGAAATAATAAGTTAGAATACCCGAACTTCGCTGTTAAAATAAATTTACTACTGAATTTCAACAATCACTATTCGCAGCTGCAAACGATCATGGAAACAGTCAAATAATGCTAAACTTTCTGCTTTAGATATGTTAACATTTCAAAATTCATGGAATGGATGGTAATTAAATAAAGTGAGATAAAATTTATCTCCTCAAATTTTTCCTATCTTTAGGATACTACTTTCGGCACCCTTAACAGTTAATTACTCTGTGCTGTTAACTAAAAATTAGGAAATTTTTAGATCTAGTCCTAACGTTTTTTTCCAGTATTATTCTAATGAAACTTAAATCATCCTTATCTGGGTTTTCCATGGTTTTCCCAGATCACTCCACGGCAATGCGGGAATGATTCCTCACAATAGCCCATGGGCGCCTCCTGACATATCCCTTATAACCCTTCCAAACCATAACCCTTTTCGACAGGTGCAATGCACCCTCCGCCACACACTTTTAGTGAATCGCGGAGTAATAATAATAATAATAATAAGTAAGCAACTTGGAAGATTAGAGACGGTTAACCATCAGATTAAATAACTTTATCGTGGGAAATAGAAAGATCATTCCGAAGAAAAGCAGAAAGTTCCAAACCAACAGCTTACTTCTGCCAGTTTTAAATAAATCTTAAATTAATAATTTTGATTTGCGCTAGATATAACATTATATTCTAAAGATAATTTAAATCTAAACTTTAAGTAAATATGAGTGAATGCCCAATAAAATAAGAAAAGAAAAATAAGAGAAGCATATAATTTTTAGTAGTTTCTGAATAGTGGCAACGTAAAAATAACAGGGCGTTTTGCGTGATCATATAGACCCCAAAGTGAAAATTCATAGTACCTGCGATTTATCATTAGCACTGTGCGAGCTGTTAGCTGTAAATCCCGTAGAAAGATGTGCTCCAAGTTAAGATTGTATTCTGATAGTCTGATTACCAACGAACAACAGAAACATTAATATAAAATTTCATACCTTTCGCAGGCCTCATTATTGAAAAATTGCGGTTCGTTTTTTTGCTGATGTCGCAAACCCGAAAAGAGACAAGAAAGTGCAATTTTTGAAGAAAAAAAAAACGTAATAATTTCAGGAAGAAGGTGAACCGAAAGTATTGAAGTTCTTTTCGTAAATTAGATTTCAGCTGATGAGGTTAGGTTAAAACATATAGTAAAAACAAAAAGAACTAGAGCCTAAACTACATTTATTTCGTTAACATTTTCCCAAAACTGCGATATTACACTGAAGGATATGCGAGCAATTATTGCTTTGGATTTCAGACTTTTGTATATCTTCACATTCAAAAAAAAAAAAAAAAAAAAAAAAAAAAATCTAACACCTATTCAGTCTGATTCTCATAAATACCATCCATTTCCCAAATTACAGTCCGTACAAAAAGATAAAGCACATTCACTCTATTTATGTTCCCCATGCCGCTGTAACTCCAGTACTGTCTTGACGGTGGAGGGAGGGCAGTACGGTGCGGTATATTAGAACTTATTTCCAGGCTGGCTCCTGGGCGTCGCGCCGTTATTTAACACGGATGTTAACGGCCTCGGGTCCTGCCCGTAGGTAAGTGTGAATGACTGGGAACTGGACAACCCAGAGCAAACAATGACCCTGCAACTTTGATTCCTGCACCAACATCCTGAAAAGCAATTTGCAACTCCATATCTATCACCCCCATCCTTCGGAAATCAGTTAACAGGCCATGTATATAATTCAAATTAAACAATCTGAGCTTTCATACATAATTCTACATTGCTGAAGAAGATCCCTTCAAAAATTTCTATAGCTACACGTCTGTGTTAGTTGAGTTTCATCGCAATGATGGTATAACTTCTGATAGCAACTGATTCTTTGCTCTATAGATCAGTTTTCAGCAATAGAACAACGGAAAAGTACGAAACATAAGAAAATGAGTAACAAATAAAAAAATTCAAATCCTTATTCTTTTGAAATAAATGTGTTCTGACGAAAGGTATTAACAGAGGGATAAATGTTTCTGATAAATTGTTAGCAAAATAAATTCCAGAAAATTATCCAGTTTATAAGCTGTAACGCCGATTATGTGGAATTGAGTGATAAAGACAAGTGTCGTGCTTAAATGTTTCACAGAGTGATCGATGCTTTCTCTCTAGTATAAAATGATGACATAGAAAGTCATCGATCTTTTTGTCGTTGGCTTTATTATTAGTTTGCATCAACTTTTTTCCCCTAGGATAAAGAACCAGTTAAGAAAAAGTATCCTTGTAGTTTACAGATCACCTTCATTTTCTGCTTCTTTCCTTAGACGGCATCTTGTAGCAAACCAGACGTTTTAATAGAAGCTATGGAACGCGTCTGATAAAGAGAAATGTCTGCAAGATACATTAAGCCAGCTAATTTATGTTTTCCATTAATGTATGGATATACTTTTCGGTAGCACAAACATGATAAAGATAAAACTTTAATCGAAATAACTGTCCTGGTCTTGTAAAATATTATGTTATTCTTAATTTCATAGAAGCAAGTTGTCATAAAGGATTTTTTTCCCTTATTGCATTAGGCCTTGTCGCCGTCATTAGAAGTGAAAAAGTACAGGACGTCAAGGAACGGGAGGAATTTAGCAATTTCCTTTTGAAGAAACTATCCTGCAATTAAACTGATTTCGTGAAACCGTGGGAAACAGAAATCCGGGTCTAACCTGCGTCCCCCCGAATACGAGGCGAGAGCGTTATCACCCACACACGACGCTTGGTTCCCTAAAGGAATTATATTTTCCTAACATTGAACCACTGCGTGCCGCGCGAGTCCTTGGAATGTTGTAGAAATGATTACCCTCTTTTTCTAGTACCAAATAGTGTCATGGAGTCGTATTACAATTCCGTGTAGCTGAAGACTACAGGTAAGGTATGTTTAATAATGGCGAATAGAAACGTTTTCTTATTTCAGCAAACACACAAAAATGAAGAAAATAAAAAAAAACAACACACACAATCTACGCCTCAGATCCATTCAGATTACGTAACTTTCACGGTGATTTAAAGAGAAAAGTCACAGAATAATAGTTTTTTAGTCTCCTATTTACTGTATTATATTTGACACCATTTTCCTGTGTTTCCTCAGTGGCAAGAATTACTTGTAACATAATGCATACGAAATGCAACATTATTTCATACTAAAAAACTTTTTGCTTAGGTTGGGCCATTACCCACAAAACATAATTTCGTACTAAAGGGTTGTGTGGCTGTTTGTAATGCAGACGATGTAGTTAGTTTTGTGTAATTCGTCCAAGACTGACACCACCACCCGCATAATGGTTTGGTTAATTTTGCACCGAGCGTGGTGGTGTAACGGATAGCGTTCTGGCCTCGCATTCGGGAGGACGGCGGTTCGAATCCCCGTCCGGGCATCCAGATTTGGGTTTTCCATGGTTTCCCCAAATCACTCCAGGTGAATGCCGGGATGCTTCCTTCAAAAGGCCATGGCCGAATTCCTTCCCATTCCTTGCCCCCATTCCTTGCCCCCATCCTTTCCCGTCTCTAAAGACCCCGTTGTTAAAAACTTCTGACACTTCTGACCACCAAACTGTGGTGGACCCTTTTGGGGGTTGATCCGCGCCACGGGTTTGTCAGGATGGTGTGGCCAATGGGGGAGTGAACTTACTTGTGGCTGTATCTAGTACTTCTCTTCTCGCAGATCGGGGCAGCCGTCAGTTACTGGACCGCCGATAGTCTGCTGCCTGCTTGCTAGAATAATTGCTATCTCTGACACCACGCCCTGAGGCGAGCAAACAGGAGAGGGAATACTTTGCCTACTGAAATTATTAATGAATTGGTAGACGGTCTACTGCAAGTTTATTGCCGTAGAAGATTGCGATACATGGCAAGTAATCGCCGAAAGCCACAGTCCACTCCGTTAACGGTTTGCAGAAAAGCACTTAGCGATTAGACGACGAGCGGATAGCTGGCTGGGTCGGCAAGTCGATGCCCGAGGCGCGTACGATCAGCTCCGGTCTCCAAGTGACCGCTCCTTGCTATATTACTTAAAATGAAGGCTCGGTTGACCTGCTTAGCGGGGCGGCAATAACCTATCGGACATCGCACCCACTAACAAGCGAATTGCACATTCCTGAAGTGGCGATGCCCGCGCGGCCCCAGTACGTGGCGAAATCGCCTCTGTCATCAGGTCAACGGCTGGCTGGCGACTTTTGTCGCTCGAACAAATTCCTGTACTTTAGTAATAGTTACTATAATTCATTACGCCTCTGACATACTCCCGCCGATCAAACCAGCGTTACTCCGCTAACGCTCCATTCAGCCTGTGATAAGGCCTATATTAGCTCCTACTTTAAAGTTTCAGAAATGGACTGTGTCTTCCCGCTTACAATTTTAATGCAACAAAACATCATAATAATTTAGTCATTCCGCTGTACAAGGCGTCCAACCCTGGAGGCACAAAACAAATATTAGGAATCTTATATAATAAGCACAAAGAAATACTAGGAATTATTAACTACAAAGCAAGTGTATACAGGTTATTGTGTGTGGAGCGTAGCGGCTGTAGGCGGCTGAGGAACCTGAGACGGGCCAGATACGTCAACAATAATCTGAGCCGCCGTCGGAACCACTGCCTCAGCATTAAGCTGTGCTACATGTCTAGCGTGGCGTTTGTATAGATACAGTATAAGGACAATTATTGTGGCTGCTCCCAAAATGCCAGTTAAACTAATAGTTGTTACAGTGGTTTTGTGTTTGCTCTGTGTATGAATTTGTGTTTCCATAGCCGCTAGTATATGGTTGTATTTAATAGAATCCTGCGCCTGCTTCAAATGTTTAGTGATTTCATGATTCAGTATGTGGGGATTTGTTCTATTTAACTCGACAAGTTTTTGGCTATGGTAGATGCTTCTATTGAATTTCGGAAGATGGTACTGCGGGAAATCGAGACTCTGACTCATAGACGATCTACGCATGGGGGGAATAATAAAGTTTTCCCCAATAAATTGACATTGGGTAGCATTCTCTATGACTCCCGCCCCTCTTAACTCTATTTTATTAACATGTGGCTCCATCTGATCGTCCCAGCAGGTGACTGTTATACTACTAGGCTTCGGCATTGCAAAAATCCAATTACTATGCAGTGTTGCCAAGTAAGGATGCTGTAGTGCCATGATTTCCCGTTGACACTGGTCAGAGAAATCCTCATTAAAGAACATAGATGTCTCGCAACAGGCTTTGCTGCGATCGTGCAATGTCAACAACGGACAAATCGTAATAATAGAATTTTTGCATCTGCCAAGCTCGTCTACATTAAGCACAGTGTAAGACTGTTGATTCTTGTTAATTAAGAGTACATCATGCATCTTCCATTGAACATAGTGGCTAGTCTCCTCCCATAGGACCGGGAATGTATGTATATCATAGCGGTCTAGAACAGGCGTCTACTGATCCGATAGGCACATCAATAAGTATTCTTAACTTCTGCCCCATCAGCGCTATGTTGACTGTTGCTATCTGGTAGTATCTATGGACATTCTCTAAAGTACATGGGAAAAGCATATGCCACTCTGTTCCTAACTGTTTCTGAATCAGTTGCAGATACTGTAGGTAAGTTTTAGGATTTATCAATACATCACTAAGCTTACCCGCAGTAGCTTGCATTAAGGCTATGCGCAAACGGGTTAATTCCGTGCGCGTATTAGTGATGGCTAAAACTAGCTGCTGCAAAACTTGTGTGCTATACAGTTGTTGAACAAAAAGTGTTTCGATTTCTCTAAGATTACGATTCATAGTATCTTGAAGTTCGGTTGTCTTTGCAATGAATACATCAGCGAGTTTCCTTATGGCCTTCGTGTTATTTGTTATGGAGGACTCCAGGTTTGTCGTTAATATTAATTGTTTTGATAGACTAATTTGTACATTATCATTTGACTGTTCTAGTGTATCTAGCCGTGACTGCTAAATGTGCCAAATCACTCTCCGTTAGAGTCCCGAATGCTTGCTTCAGCAATTTTCCTCCGAGCGAGAATAACGCACGTTTAGCGCGGTTACCACCCCTGGGAAGGAGGTCAATCAAATCTTGAAATTCCTGATTCAGGGCTTGATACAATACTCTTAGACTATCTGCCATAGTACGCGTAATTTCGTCATCATAACAAGGTTTATTTTTGAATGCCTTTTCCAGAACTTCGAAAATACCCTCAAGTTGCGCACTATGATTGCGCAGTTCCTGGAAATCAAATTCTGCTACAATGGACCAATGAAAATTCGTCGCTACCACACTGGCTTCCTTTGCAAAGACAACTCCACTTGCTAGCGGCGTAATTTTAAAAGTGTGCCCTCGCTCAACCACTATAGCTAATATTAAAAGAATCACTTCTCTCCTGAGTAGCTCCATGACTATTCCAAGCTAGTCTCTATGAGATACACCTTGATGAATGATATCGCAACTCCTTGTTTACTTGCTAAAATCCCTTATTCCTTACCAAATTATTTCACTTAATAATACTACCCGTCTACCCCAACTACATACAATCAACTATAAAATTACCAGTCACTGTACTCCCTATTTGCTCTTAAACTACTTATGTCCTATGATTTACAGAAATACTTAGGCATAGACAGTCCCGTAGTGGCCGACACGCGCTGGTCACCCCTGTGCCTTATCAGCGCTCTGGTGTCCGCTGCGTCAGGCGTCTCCCTGCCTGTCCTGGATGCCGGACGCTTCCCTGCAAGCACATTAGCTGGCCAAGAACTGTCTTTACAATGCCCCGAATACTGTCCTAATCCATCCGGTAGAGCAGACCTCACCCTGATGCATTATGACAATTATCCGTATTCCAAACAATAGAGAATTATATAGCAACTAAAAGATTCTACAGGTAGGGTCCAGACTGGATCTCTACCTTAAGTTCCATAGTTCTTATCCCGGCAAGTGCATTTCCCAGAAAATTCTTAAGGAGAGCGTTTTCTTTTCTTTTAAAGGCAGAATCTAGACCTTCCCCTTCCCTACAGGACTCCTAGTCACCTACCGCCTCTCCCTTAAGTTATATGCGTGCTTTGGCACATTTTTACCGGTTTCTTTGTCCTTTTCATTACTTTGCGAGCCACACGCCGTCTGCTCCGGGAAACTGCTGCCGATCCGTGGGCTGCTCTGCTCGGTCTTGCCTCTGAGGTTATATGTATGACTAATCTTTTGCTTACCTGCTTCTGGTGGAGGTGGCGCCGCTGGCTTCCCCTTACTAGCTGCCTGGTTCGAGCCCCGCTCGGACTTTTCTGAGCGCTCCACGGGGTTTTCGCGCCAAATATAGGGTCTTACCCGATTTTTATGCACTGTCGCCTCCTTACCTTTTACCTTTAACCTTATAGTCACAGCTGACGGCAATTCGAGAACCTCGTACGGGCCTCCCCACCTGGTTTTCCATTTGGAACAGCTTCCTGGCTTCCTGTAAGGGTGGTTAAGCATGACGTATGATCCCTGGGTTATATTTTGCGGTTTTGCCTTCTTGTCATAGTGCTTCTTATGTGAGTCGAAAGCTTTAGCATTACTTTTGCGCACACTACTCCAAATCCTCTTAAGCTTGTGTGCCAAGCCCCTCACATCCGCGTTGTTGATTTCTCTAAGGCTAGGAAACATAGTGAAAGGTGCGTCCATCTCACGCCCATACAATACTTCGAACGGCGTCTTCCCTGTCGAGCTGTGTAGTCTACTATTATACGCGCTTACGACATATGGTAGCAAGTTAGCCCAGTTTCTTTGTGACTTGTTCAGATAGCACCGTAAGGACTTTATTATGGTTTTCTGTACTCTCTCACAACGACCGTTCCCAGCGGGATTCAGGGGTGTCGTCTTCAGCTTCTCGATACCCAGAAGCTTACAGGTTTGAGTGAATAAATTAGATAGGAAGTTAGTAGCACAGTCGCTTAAAATAAAATTTGGCACACCAAAGCGAAGTATCCAGTGGACGACAAACGCATTGGCCACTGTCTCTGCCAATTGATTGGGAATCGGTACCATGACAAGATACCGAGAAAAGGCATCGATCATGGTGAGGATATACGAATACCCCTCTTCGCTACGATTGAAGGGTCCCATAATATCGATTTGAACCCGTTCAAAGGGTGACAGGGTCTCTGGAAGGGACTGAAGTTTTTCCCTCCCTTTAGGGACTTCCGCACGCTCGTTACATACCAGGCAAGTCTGCACGTAGCGCTTAATGTCTTGCCTCCTAGTAGGCCACCAAAATTCCCTTGCAATAGTACGGTTCACACTTTTCCAACCCGTGTGCCCGCCAAAGATACCATCATGGTGTAATTTCATGAGGGTTTCACGCAGCGATTTCGGGACAACCACGCGCTCTCCGTATTTCGTAACTCGACACAGCAAGTTCTCCCGCATAACAAATTTCTTGCTGCCTCGCCATTTTTCACACTCAAGGTCTCGCGATTGCTCCACAGGGAGCTGAGACAGTGTGGGTCCTTCCTTAGCTGTTATCACTCTGATCTTTCGACTCAAACTATCCGCATTCCCGTGATTAACCCCTGCCCGGTGGCGTACGGTGTAATCGTACTCAGACAGCTGCAGAGCCCACCTTGTCAATCGACTCGAAGGGTCTTTGACCGTCAACATCCACCGGAGGGCAGAGTGGTCTGTGACGATCTCGAATTTCGCGCCCAGGAGATAGCACCTGAAGTACTTAATCCCCCAGACCGCCGCCAACAATTCACGATCTGTAACACTGTATCGTGTTTCTGCAGGGCTTAATTGCCTTGACGCATAACAAATTCGGTCTCTCTCTCCCATCGACTAGCTGCGATAAAACCACCCCTAGCGCGATCCCTGAAGCATCCGTCGCTAAAATAAACGGTTTTCGAAAATCGGGGTAACAGAGTAGGGGCTGTGTAGTCAGAATTTCCTTCAGAGCTTCCATAGCGCGCGTACACTCAGCGGTCCATTGAAACGGAACCCCCTTGCGCAGCAACTCCGTCAGCGGTTTTGCTTTCTGCGCGTAGTCCTTAATGAACTTACGATAATAATTGGATAGCCCAAGGAATGATTGAAGTTCTTTCACATTAGCGGGAATGGGAAAATCTTTCACTGCCGAAATCAGCCTCGGATGGGGTTTTATCCCCTCGCGAGTGATCAAATGACCTAGGATATTCTGTCTCGGCCCGCACAAAATGGCATTTTTTGAGGGAAAGTGTCAATTTTGCCTTCTTCAATCTATCAAATACATCTCTGAGATGCCCAACATGCTCATTAAACGTTTTTGAGAACACGATGACGTCATCGAGATACACCAGGCTGGAATGGGGTTTCAACCCCCTCAAAACCGTGTCCATAAAACGCTGAAACGTACTGGGCATGTTGCGCAAGCCAAATGGGCACTTAAGGAACTCATAATGGCCATTTGGGACTGAGAAAGCAGTTTTTGGAACATCCTGTATAGCAATAGGCACTTGGTGGTAGCCCGACCGCAGGTCAAGGGTCGAAAAATACTCACAACCCCCGAGGTAGTCCACAGTCTCTGCAATGGATGGTATAGGATAGACGTCCGGTGTAGTGACGCTATTCAACCCCCTATAGTCAACGCAAAATCGATACTGTGTCTCACCACCCTCGCAACGTTTCGGTACCAATATTACGGGGGCTGCCCATGGGGATTGAGAGGGCTGTATAATCCCATCCCTTAACTGTTGTTCTATAAAATCATCTATTATCTTCCTCTGACACACTGGAATCCTATACGGCTTCTTCCGAACAGGCGCCGCGTTTCCAGTTTCAATGCGATGTTCGACCAGGTCAGTGGCCGGCAACGCTTGATTTGGTGCAAAAAGAATCTTGTACTCTTCTAACAATTTCTCCATTTCACTCCGCTGCTCTGCGGGTAAATGTTCCAACTTCGCGCGAAAGTCAACTTCAGGCTCTTTGTTATTTACCATAATTTGTTTTGTTCCGCCATTACTTATATTGTCATCAGCGTAATCACAGAGATGATTAAAATCCTTATCCTCAAGAACCGATACAAGTGCTATCTGACAACCACGAGGAATTTCCACTAGGCATTCACTAAAGTTTTCTACCAATACAGGTATACATTTTCGGCCATTTATCTCCCTAACCCGACATACACTCCTTTTAACATACACTCTCTTACTATCTAAAAAATCAGAGTCATGTGGGGATTCAACCAATATAACTGCCTCTTCATCCGTCGCGAACTTATCCTCCAAAGGAGCATAGATTACTTTACCCGAGCTTCTGGGGACAACTTGAACAGTTTCTGCCTTCACAATTGACCGTAGCATTCGCATAACGGGTTCCGACTGGCCAGTCTTTACCCTCGAATGCGTTTCGGGCCCTTGAAGCTCGATTAGCACGTATCCCCCGGAAGGGTTTCGTAAACTAACCGTATGCTTTGCAAAATCCAGAACTGCAGAATGCCTCCTCAGAAACTCGACTCCGATTATTCCGTCAAACCCTAAGCTTAAAGCTTACAAAAAAAAAAAAAAAAAAAAAAAAAAAAAAAAAAAAAAAAAAAAAAAAAAATTGGTTAATTTTGCATCAGTGGTCCCGTGCTGATACTACTCCTCACAGGATTGCAATCTGTAGGTAATTTCTTGCATTTAGATTGTAATACATTCCAGACCACAGTAATAGTAACACCTAGGGCATGAAAGTAGGGCATCCAAAATATTATGTCCAGTGGTTGCATTGGCCAGGCTGCATTTCAAATTACAAGCAAACAAATGTTTTTTTTAATAAAAATCCGTCTTCTAACAACTGTTTTTATTTTAACTTTCATCTACCAGGCAACTGTACATACAAAACAAACACATCGCTGTAGACACTACAACTAGTTTGATGTAGTTAAAAGTGCAATTTAACAGCAAATTATATAAATAGAGTGAAATGAGCAATATTAAAGGAAATAAATAAATATCAATTTAAAATCTATGTGAACAAAATCCAAAGAGTAGTATAGTGTGTAATCCTAGGCAGCTGTAAAAACACAAAGATTTCAACGCGAATTAAATACTACTTACTCTTATTACATTTCACTAACGTAATTCGTTTATTTTAATGTTCTACATCTCAGAGAACTGACAATACAAGTAACCACGCCGAAAAATAGAACAGAATGCCAAAACTAGTAGTGCGATCTTTTGTCAGTATTTCTTGAAAGCAGTGCTCATCTTAAATACAGAGTGATCTGTTTCGCATATTTCTGTCATCTCTAAATAATTATAATTTCTTGCTCCGTTCCTCATAAGCTATTTTGACAGGTTTCTTTTATGGAACATATACTCTCAAAATTTGAAATCACCACCCAAATTGCTACCGTACTTTTTGCGTGATGCGATTTCAAATTTCAGACACACACAGCTGACAGATCCATAATTGAGTAGATAGCCATTTACCTTTGCTGTTGTATGAAAACTTCCCTGTATATGGTTCAATGTAATAGTGGTATAGAATACGAGAGTAGTACACTATCTAAGTGTATCTCATTTTTTTAAACATTGTAACGATCTTTTTTTTCTCTACAGCCTATGTAGTTCTGGTGCCAAATTACATCATTTATTTGAAATAACTATTTCAGAAGTCGTACCCCGATTAATGAGGCATAGGAGTGAAGATGACTGGCCTAGTCATATCATACATTTTGTTTAAATAATCTGAAGAGTAATTTAGAAGGGATTTGATCTATGAGATGTTTCAAATTGTTGAATATTAGCATCGGCGGTCAGTGTTAGAAGCGGGATTCCTGCTTTTGAGAAGGCAGAAGCAGTAATCTCGCCTGCAAGTTGATAATTTTTGGATGTAGGAATTTACCGCGGGTGGTCCGGAGTCTGTGTTCACGACTAATATCATCGAGCAGTATTTGTGTCGTAACGTTATCGAGAGTATACATGGATTAACTCATCTACAACATAGTCGATAATAAGGATAATTATAAAAGTATCGTTATTCTCCTTTTTTTATGAACACCTTATCCGTGTCAGATCGCAGTCGGTTACTATGGGGATGTTTACCCTCGTTGGCAACGTCTGGGAAGATGAACTGGGGCAGTTTCTCGTTTCCTTCCACATTGTGGCAGTTTTAATGTTGTTGTGAAGGGAAATGGTGAAATCTGGCGTCACCATATTCAATCCTACTCTTCAGAAAGATACCTGTTTATTTATTTATTTATCTCCATTTACATTTGATCCAGCATCTAGAGGCTAAACTGGGCCGCTAATCTTCCCTTAAAACCATGTTTAAAAAACAAATTATGTTAATAATACTATTAATGTAAATAATCCCATAAATGCGGTAGCAACTAAAACAGGAAAAAGTTACAGTTTAATATCTAATCGTAATAAATCAGCACTACAAAACTACACTAAACAACAGTAAAAACAAAAAAAACAAAAAAAAAAACAAAACAAAAAAAAAATGGAAAAATTGTACTCCTAATCCTACTCATTGAACTAGGTACTAGACAGTTCTTTGACTGTCCAACTTGTGAATGAAATCTCATTATTGTCCTCATATCCAGGTGGCTGGTCGAAGGGTGAGTGTGCGACGTGAGACAAAAGATACCTGTGGTGAAAAGGAGGGATGGGAGTCGGTGCCAGGCTTAACGTCCCCATCTGACTGACTTGTAACCTTTAGTGTAGTATGCCCTGGCTCCATACGCACTGCAGAGAGTTTTGGGATTTAATCCAGGAACTTTCGAGCACAATTCAGTGATTATGAATTGCGCTTCACCACCTATCTTAACCAGTAGGCCCAGTTAACTCCTTGT
The DNA here is from genome assembly GCA_031002005.1 of Vandiemenella viatica. NCBI lineage: Eukaryota > Metazoa > Arthropoda > Insecta > Orthoptera > Morabidae > Vandiemenella > Vandiemenella viatica. Next base: position 208,861,396 of record JARYHS010008074.1, on the reverse strand, counting down.
CAGAGCCAGACACCATCATGGCGCCGCAGGCAACCGATCCAACCTCATTCATGGAGGCAATTAAATATGCCTGACCGGCGATCACCTTCAGTGACATGTCCACAGGGACCGTCACGTTTACAGGCCTGGTAGGTTGGATGGAACCTGAAGCGAGTCGGGGCTGTGTGGCTGGTCTATATCCAGTGAGGCGGGAGTGCGCTGGTATCGGGCGCGCTAGTGCCTGCGGGCACGCGAGGCGGGCGGCCGATAGCGCCTAACAACACGCAGCCCGCCACGCAGCTCAGATAACAACAGATCGCCCGCCGGCCGACCGGCCGGTCACGCTAATTGTGGCCGGCAAACAAACCGGCGGTGATAACCCGGCTTTGTCAGCCCGCGGCTTTATTGCTGATGGATCTGCCACTAATGACCCCCAGGCCCGGCCCGACACGAAAATTTTACGCTTTGATCTGCTAATTCGTCCGTCTCGCTCCGTCCCGTTACCGTACGTCTCTGTCATTCTAATTACCGGACACCGACCTCAGTTTTAATGGGTTCGTTCTCTGGCTGTTGACGTAAACGGCCTCACCAACATTTCCGTTTTCCGGATCGCTGAACAACAATACGCTGCCAACACCATTCAATCGTGGAAACTTTGGAAACGATAGCAAACAGAACACAATGACAAGTGCATCGAAGGGAAAAGAAAAGTGTGATTGTTTCGCAGACAGCATCAACAACAGACAACTACTGCGTACTAACAGTTTTACAAAGTTTAAAAGAAATCCAAAGACATAAAGTAACATGTTCAAGGAAACTAACAACAAACACAATCATCATTCCACATTATAGGTTTTTCTGTTTAACCAAACAATCTTTCTAACAAAGTAGCACTATAATAATATTTAAAATATTTGAAAATTTCGACTATCTGGACAAAACCCACTAAAATATTCTTTCGATACGAATGTAAAGTTTATTGTCACACCTATTTTGCTTCATATGTACGAGTAAGACGAAATGTAATCCAGGAAATCATATCGTGGATAACGCTTGCACTTCGTACCCAAGCAAACACAGACGATTATTTTGTAGGTGTTTAATGTTTCAAGTAGCACTACTGATCTTCATTCCTACAGCGACATCCAACATTATTAAATCTACTTCCAAATTTCCCACAGCCACAACGAAATTTCACGTTTAGCTGGTATTTCCCTATCTTCATCACGAATCATATAACTTTTATTTCATGCTTTCAGCTGACTCAAAATTCTAATAAGAAGTTCTAAGCTCTCTGCAAGACACAGGATGAGGCCGTTAGGACATAATCTTCTACTGCTGCCAACAAAATGCTTCTTTAAATCAAAAACAGATATATACGTAATATTATTTTAAAGAACTTGTTTGTCCGTTAAATATAGGTGTTGTTTCTTCAGAGGCTCACCTATTTTTCGCTTTTCCAGCGAATGTCATACATGGGTAGGCTGAAAAGTAATGCACACATGATTATAGAAATCGGACAAAAACAGTTAGGAAGATCGGACAGAAAGTAAATTAAAGTACCATTTTTAAGCTTCAGAATCATATAATTATTTTTCAACATAGTTGCCATTAAGACTAATACATTTCTCCCAACGTGCAACAAGTTTTTTCATTCCGTCACTGAAAAATTCCTCGAATCCAGGACTTGATGGCTGCTTTCACTTCATCGTCCGAGGTGTAATGTTTACCCTTGAGGTCTCTACTGAGTAGAGGAAACAAATAAAAATCGTTAGGAGCAAGATCGGGGGAATAAGGAGGGTGTGGAAGCGGTTCAAACTTCAGCTTTCCCATTGCCTCTTCAGTTGCGCGCGAGATGTGTGGACGAGCGTTGTCATGACGCAAGATTATTGGCTCCAGGCTGCCTCTGACACGACAAACTCGACGTCGGAGGTGTTTTAGTGTCTGTATGTAGTCAGAAGAAGTTACCGTTGCCCCTCGTTCCAGATAATCGGTCACATAAACTCGATGAACATCCCAAAACACAGACAAAAGAGTTTTTTTGCGGATGGTTGTGTTTTGATTTTTTTTTTTTTTTTTCCTGAGGAGAAGACAAATGTCGATACTCAGCACTTTGTCTTTTCTCTTCTGGGTCGTAATGATGCACCCATGACTCGTCCCCCGTCACGATATTCAAAAGGGAATCGTCTCCTTCGTCACAGTAGCGCTGCAAAAGTTGCTGGCAGCATTCTTTTCGGAGCTGTTTGTTCTCGTCTGTTAAACGGCATGGTACCCATCGTTCACAGACTTTACGGTATCCCAACTGGTTGATAATGAAGCCGACACGTTCCTTGGAAATTCCTAAATGGATTGTGATACGCTGTTGAGTGATTCGCCGGTCATTTTGAATCTAGTCATCGACGAGTTTGCAATGCCTATCGCCTGTGGCAGTGATTGGGCGTCCGCTGCGGTTTTTGTCAACAATTGTGGCTTTTCCAGGCTTGCAATCACGAAATTTTGTTTCCCATCGATTGACTGTAGACCTATCAACAGCATTGTCACCATAAACACCCTTTAAACGACGATGAATTTCAGTAGGAGTCTCTTTTTCAGCAGTTAAAAATTCGATAACAGCACGCTGTTTAACTCTCGTTGATATAGCACGAGAACACGTCTCCATATTTACGCTGCTCAAAAACAACTGAATAAACGCAAAGAATTCAAACTGCACATGCGTGTAAAGGAGGAATGTTACTTCCGCATGCCACCAGGCGCGCTTCTGTAGCTCATTTCGTTCACGTTCTACAAGCATGTGTGGATTACTTTTCAGCCTACCCTCGAAATATCCTTGAGCGTCGGTATTTTTATCTTTCCGTCTTCAAACGTTTGTAATGTCAGGAGGCTTTCAAACAGAAGTTATAAAAGAAGACCAATTGCCTCAATGCGATCAATATAAGTGGTTTTCAGTGTTCAGGCTTCGATGTCGTACAGTAATACCGACAGTGCATAACATTTCATCACTCTTCAGCGAGTGGTGAACCGCAGGTCACGACTAAACATAAGATGTTTAAGCTTTTGCAGTTTGCCCAGCATTACCAGTCTGAATCTTCACTTCCTCTGAAGCATCCAAAAAAGGAAGAATAAAAGAAATGAAACCTCACGGGTTCGGAAGTTATGTGTGTGTGATGTTATTTCAGTGATTACAAAATAGAGTCAAACTTACAGAGAACTTGCCAATATGAGCCCATTTATCAATATGATGTTGCACCCCATCTGGTCTGGATGCATTTATTGATTCGGTTGGAAATAGTGTCATAAATCCATTGAATACTCTTACAGGGCAAGCTTGTCCAAAACTTTGTAACTGGTCCCTGATTCCCTGGAATCTGGCACTGCCACTGAGCTGACTTCCAAGCTGGTCCAACATCTGATCTGGGAATCTGACTGAACGTGAGAGCTCCTCTACATCAAGCAGATATTTAGTACACACATGCCATTATTGTCCTGTTGAAAAATGGTATGACGATACTGTTGCATGTGAGGTAAAATACAAGGACGCAGTATGCGTGTGACGTGCCGTTGTGCCGTCAGAGCTTCCTCAATCACTGCCAAGCATGACCTAAAATCATACCTGATGGCTCCCCTCACCATGAGGCTAGGAGTCCGCTGTGCCTCTCCAAAACATTGGCAACCGACCCCAGGGTCCCTGTCATACTCGCCATTCGAGGCAGTGCACAACCACGATTCATCACTGAACGCAATGATTTGTACCGTGCTCCAAAGTGAAAAGCATTCAAAATCTATAAAATTTGTTCAATTTATCTATATTACTGCGGCCACAGTTTAACGAGGGACATGGTGATTTCGAATATAACTAAGCGATTAGCTAATAAATATGGGCCAAAGTTTCTCCTTGACGCGCTTGAACAAAATTTTAATCTTCCTTCGTCGAGTCGGCGTCCTCGAATTTGTTTTTGTCTACGTTTAGCCGAAAGCTTTCTGACATGTTGTAGGCTGAGTCCTCATGGTCAACTCCTTGCTGCGACTCAACTGGTTGTCAAACAAAAATAAGCTGGATGTTTGTACGTTATGGTAGAAATAGTGGAGGTTGTTATTTTATTCTTGCGTCGCGTGTTCCATGACCATGTCCCAACTCAGAGACGGTAGAATGTATGTGTAGCTGCAGAAATCATTAGAAAATGTAACTGGTTTGTATTGTCCGGAATCCAACGAGCAGTGTTATTTGTTTGACAAGTATCAATTTTATCCTCCATGACCGTAGTATTGTTAGTGATAATTGAACAATTATTTATAGAAGTTCAGAATTTAATTGTATAATCGTCAGTAGTTGATGAAGACGAAGGCAACGATGCAGTAATGTTCATCGATACATTAATAAACTACAATATTTCGTTCTCTTTAATGACAGCACAGTTTTCAATGACCAGCAATTTCTGTCAAGGTCGCAAGTCACTTTTACCAGAACTAATTCATGGTCTCTTTATAGCAGGCTTTGATGAAATAGTAATTCTCATATTTATTCATAGAACTGCAATGATGATTTCCTTTGGGACTTATCATAGTGAACAGCTTTAATGTTGATCTCGGGTAGCAATCATATGAAACAGAGCGTAAGAAGTACTTGAGAATGTAATGGTCAAATACACAATGTCACACATGACGTCAGTAAGCATCAGCTGTCGCTGAGACTGAGCTCCTCTCGGGGTGTCGTCACACACGGAACTTTGCGTCCTCGCACTCCACAGCAAATTCCGCTAGGCGCTCTATCATGCAACCGAACTCACAACTCGTGCTGCAAGCAGAATATCTCACTGTCATTGCCATCACAATAGTGTCGTTTTTCACTACTCCCCGTACCGCACTCCAGAACAAGTTCAGCTGGATTTCCAACCAATGTAAGATGTGTGCAATTTTGCGCGTTAATTTTGTCCCGTGGAATGCCAAGCGGGATCGCTGGTCACTGTGGGCCCATTACATTCACGACGCCGAGTTTTGGGCTGTTTTCAGGTATCCAGAGAGGAACATCTTCGAGACAGTGAGCACCACACAGTTTTCACCGTGGTTGAAGCTGTGTTAGGCGGCTTACTTTAACGTACTATATAAACAAAGTTTATTCATGTATCAAAATCCCTGTTAGTGGTTCTAGTTATACTCATTGTTGGTTGTCATGTTGCTATTCTAAAGCCATCTATAAGGTTCAAAGCCATTATGCTGGTTGCTTCAGATATTGTCAAGCATCATTGAAAAAAACAGGAATTTCCTCAACGATTCATGTAACGATGGAAAAAAATGTTTAATTCCATAATAGTGTAAATTATTTGTTATTAACATTTTAAAAATATATAATTAACTACTTCTTCTTTAGAATTTCGACAACATTGTACCTTGGGAAATAATGTCAAGCCGACTTGTGCTTTCTTTTTGGCCCAAGTATTTTAGCAGCGTGAACAGTTTGCGGCAATACATTACAGGAGAGATCGTTCAATCTACTCACTCTTAAGTTAGATCACCCAAAATATGTGTCTTTGTGGCAGAAGAATTACTACCACTGTTGCTTAGAACTATCAGAGTTAATTTGTTTGAGTATTAGAAATGAATTCACGAAGGAAAGCTTAAATTAGTTTTAAAGAAGTCAAATCAACTGTTGAACATTCCATACGACAGCACATATATTCATAAATACAGTACAGTGGAAAAATATCTCTAAAAACAGTCCAGTAACTTCCCAACGAAATCTGATTAGAATGGAGTCCGTTTCCTAAGCCAACAGAGATTGTGGAGTAGTAAGCTAGCCTGTAGGAATTAATATAAAGAACAAAAACTGTTACATCTCCGTGGCGGTGGTGACTGACAGCCTGGGCAACCAGACTGAAGTGCGCGTCTTTACAAACGTCGGGTTGGAGGAACAGCGCTCTGATTTGCCACCCTCCACATTCATATTACTTGGTTGTCGTGTAATTGGTCACTAGAGCACATTAAGAGACAGAGCTGAAGTGGGGACAATGGTTTCCAGCTCTAACTTGAAGTAAGCTGATGTGTAGAATATACACTGATCAGTCAAAACATTCTGACCACCTACTTACTAGCATATTCGTCCACCTTTCGAATGCAATACAACAGCGATTCGGCGTAGCAGATTCTACAAGTCCTTCGTAGGGTTCCAGAGGTAGCTGACACCAGATTTCTACGCACAGGTCACGAAATTCCCTTAAATTACGGGCCAGCGGTTTGGGGCCGTGGCTTCTGGGAATGAACATCTCGGAAACGGAGAGGCTGGTCGGCTGTTCGCGTGCTACTGTAGTGAGCATCTTATCTATGGAAAGTGTTCGAAGGACGGTGAAATAACGAGTAGGCGTAATGTGGAGGTCGGAGGCTTGCCCGCTCTGTAAAGTGGGATAGGAGGTGATCTGTGGCAGAATCGCGATTCTTGTGCTCTGAAACACTTCTGGAAGCTCCAGAATTGCACTCTTCTCTCAGATCTGCCACAGAACACGTCCTATTCTGCTTTACATTTTTCTGATAGTATCCCAAAGCTTTTCCAGTTACGCACACACAATCTTCATTGCTCGTAATCTTCCATTCATTTCGGGATTTTATTGGTTCAAGACTTTTCCCCAAATTTGTTCTCTCCTTATTCTCTAAATCAATTTCTTCTTGTTTCTGCATAAAGCTAAACTTTCTGCCGCAGGGAAACATCGGTCTTATAGTTATGTTGTTGCATGGAATATTTGCTTTTATTCATATCGATTTTTTATTGTATAGACTTTTTGTTAACTGATAGATTATTTCCTTTGTCCGAGATCTAGCTACAGTTGACTATTCGTCTAGACCAGGGGTCCCCAAAGTGGTCGATATCAACCCCTTGGTGTCGATATCAATTTTCCAGGGGTCGATAAATACACGGGGGTAGATTAATATTAAAGAGAATTAATTAAACTGTCTAGGGAAAAATAGGAATGTTCCTATAAAAATCAGGTTTATACATAAATTAAAGTTTATCCTCTCAATTCCCATATGTTTGCGAAGTTATGTGAAGTAAATGATGAACCTTTCAGCCAATTACTTTTGCACACTGAGGTAAGGTGGTTGTCGAGAGGTTTGTAGACGCTCGTCTGAAGAGTTCCTTGGGAGGGTGGATCCATCGCTATATGACAGTGCAAGAACCATCTTTTCTATTTGACAGACCTTTATTCGAAATTTAATCCATCTATCCATAATTTTTTTATTATTTTTGCAATTACAATAACAACGGAAAATACCTCCTTTTCCTGTTAATGTTATTGGCTGGATTTTGTAACATATGGAAAATGTAAATTTTTTCGTTGTGTTTTTATGCAGGTCTCCTTATTGCTTTGTATTACAAATGTCAAAAATGATTTAATGTTTTTTTAAAATAAAATAAAAATATTTAATCTGGAGGTGGATAAGGAGTCTAATATTCTATGATGGGGTCGATGGGATAAAAAGTTTGGTTCCCCTGGTATCGACTATTATATTTACTTCCGTTTACTTCATTGATTTTCACGTTTTATCCTTAATATCTTTGGAGCATATTTTATACTTTTTCGACCATGTATACATATTAACGTCATTTGCAAAACTGGCTGTAATACCGCCACTGTCGTCTGGGTTTGCGGTAGGCGCCCATGATTGGGCTGTTCGTCCGCTGGTGAAAATGGAAGTGTAGAAAAAAAGTAGTGAGCCGCTGTGCGCTGGCGGGACGATGCGGTGACGCTGCGACAGACATTCAGGCCGGACGACCGGTGCTTTGTTTTCTGTATCACTTGGCATTCTCGCGCAGTGTTGGCATATTGTATGCAAACAATTGCAGTTTGCGCGTGACGTGGAGCTGCACATCTGCTACTTTTGTTTCGCAGTCACACAGGGACGGGCCTGGAGTCAGCCCGCTGCCTGCTGGCTGTAGTTATTGGTCCCCAAAGAACGGCTCCGCGCCGAGCACGAAAATAAAAGACGCGCAGCAATATACGTGACACAGCGAAATTCATTTCATCCCCCTGTCGTCGGGCAGGTAGTTACACTTCGCATCTCACTGCCTTCAGTAATTTTCGGTGCATTCAGTCGTAACGCTTTCAAAACACTGACCAGAGTATGAGAATTTATTGAACAAGTAGACCTTATCAAAGCTTGTTGCTGGGAGACAGCGAAATTTTTCAAAATGTAACTAAGATTCTATGAATTTTTTGTTTTATGTCCAAAGAAGTTTCGTTCATCAAAAATTAAACTTATCCATCAACAGAAATTGCTTAACTGTTTTGCATTACAGATCTATTTCATTTTTTTAAATATTTTTATTAGTGAATTATAGATCAAAGAAAGTACTGACTATTCTGTTTTTTAGAAATTATAATAGAGTCAATATGCGTTGCAGTAGCGTTGTATCCGCTGGCAGTGCGCATTGGATTACTCTGATCGCAATTTTCATTAATGTTTTCTTTTATTTCAAAATGATTTTTGGCTTTTACAGCTCTTCAGCCAGTTCCCATAGTGGTATCTTGCTTGTTACTCAAATGCAGATATACTATATTATATTTTCTGTGGAGTTATTATACAGAAAAAAAACTAGGAAACCGGTTTCGAACACTTATTGACTAGGCAAGTGTGATTAGGTTTCCGATCTCTAATCACGTTAATTGATACATTGTATGTAGTAGGTCAGAAGGTAGTAGCTTGATAAAAAAAAATCAGTGCTTGATTCTTTCCAGATTAGGCAGTTTAAATACAGGATATGCTCAATACTCTTCTTCCTCAGCACCTTTTCCCAACATTTTGAAATCGGTTGCCTTTGATGAGTTTTAAATTTGGACCTATGATTTTACGGCTGTATGCCTTTGCTTACGCCAAGGATTTTATACCTACTGCCAGGTCGTACCATGTACTGATGGGGACGCTAAGTGTTGCCATCTGTATTGGAAACGTATAACTATGTTCTATGTGTTGTAAGGGTAGTTTTGTTTGTGAAATTTGTTGTTTATGAGGCGATGATTGTGAACCGTACGGGCATTCGTTTTGAAGGCTACGGAAAAGTATCTAATCACCGCAGTCAGGACAGCGGGCCCTAGGCTCGTGCTCGGCCCCGTTGTACCTCCGATACAGTGTGATACGCCAGGATATTATTAATACCGGGGACGAAATTCAAGTTTCTAGGTAATACAGACTCGATAGTTAAAATGGCCTGAAACTGACAGCTTTGACAGCAAATTACGTCTTTATTTTTAATTTAAAAAGCTTAGTTTTTTCGTAATGAGCTATAAACATCTTTACTTCAAACGGTGGAGAAGGAAAATGTTATTTTGCCACACTTTATTGTATGAAGACTTCCAGAATATAGTTTTACAAAATTTTGATAATGATATTTGGTTTTGGACAAACAAAATACAAAACATGGGTAAACTTGAAGTCTTCAGCTTTTTCAATTTAAGTCCTCAAGTCTGTGACAGATGGATAGAAAGGGAAGCAATAGGACTGACTCCCGCTGGAAACGAATCGCCAATTCAAAAAATAAAACAAAGGACAGCTATAATGTGATATTAGAAGGGAAAGAAATCAATGAAGGCAGTTTCACAAAATTCCTGGGTGTATATATAGATAACAAATTGAACTGGAAACAACATATTCAACAACTTCTTAAAAAATTGAATTCTGCAACATTTTCACTGAGGGTAATATCTAGAATAGCTAATATAGAAACCAGAAAGTTAGTATTTTTGCATATTTTCATTCCCTGCTCACTTATGACATCTCATTCTGGGGGAACTCGTCACAAGCACAGAGGGTATTTAAATTGCAAAATCGTGCTATAAGAACTATTTGTGGAGCAAGCCCACAGACGTCATGCAGAAATCTATTTAAAAACCTGGGTGTACTAACAATGCCAGCACAGTATATACTTCGTACTATCATTTGTACTGGAAAATCCTGAACACTTCAATCTTAATGCTGACATACATAGCCATAATACTAGAAATAAATATAATATTCATAAGGACTACAAATCACTGTGAATTGTACAGAAAGGGTTAACATTTACTGGAGCTTCCTTATTCAATGTCTTACCAACAGAAATTAAATGTTATCTACAAAAACCCAATTACTTTAAGTCCAAACTGAAAGAGTTTCTGCTTCAGAACCCATTTTATTCTGTGAAAGAATTTTCTTCTTGGAATTTGGTAACTAAGAATGACTGATAAAATAGTATATATGGCGTATGGAAGGGGAAGGTGACAAAGTTGTCCACAATTACTAAAATGATAGATGGTTTTTCTTTCTGTTGAAAATTTTGACAAATGAAGTAATTACACTGTTTACAAAATTTCACTCATATATAGTAACTAACATGGGATAGCATGCACTCAAAAAACTGCTGTGAAAAATTATCATACTAACAGGTTTTTAAGTAATTGATTGCTTATGAATTGTTGGTAATATAATTGATATTGTTAATAGGTGTGTGTACTGTTCCACATAAACAGCAACTAACATGATATAATATGTAGTCACAAATTACAGTGAAACTTACCGTGGTAACTGGTTGGTAAGAAAATAACTGGTTATTAGATGCTGGTAAAAAGTGTATACACTGTTCCACATAATAAGTATTAATTAACTCGGGATTGTATTTGTAGATTACGGGAGATATTGGTTATACTAATGGGTTGTAGCTAACTTGTTGTCAATATATAATAATATTATCAATTATATAGTAATATTGACATTACTAATAAGTGTATGTACTGTTCCACATCCCCGAGATTATTCTCACATGGGATCAAAGTGAACATGTCTATCTATCTATTTAATTATTAACCCGCCTGCCTGTCGAACTGGCAACCCCTACAACATAAGACCACAAACGAACCCCAACGTCACCGCCGTCGCCAGAAAATCTTATCTCATATACATACATGTGTTTCCCTATATTTCACATTTCAGCCGTCACTACCTAAAATAGATCATTGGTGTTTGTATGTGGTAGTAGCATGGAGTTTCCTAACGTGTATAACGTTGGCTTAATCCCTAATGCCTAATTAACTGTCGCGGTGTGGGAGTTAAATTTGATCGATTTAGGACTTTTTCATATTTCGATCATAGACTTGTGTTTCCCTATACTTTTATTTCCTGCCACAACCACATAGCGTAGAGCATTGGTGTTTGTGTGTGGTATTAGCATCCAGTCTCCCATCGTGCACTATGATGGTTACATGTCGGTAGCTGTCAATCAAAATTCTTAACAATCACTAATGAAGTCATGGGCACCAGCTAGTAATAAGAATAAACAATTTTGTTCTTATGTGACTCTGTGGTCTTTCTAACTTCACTTTCATCCTTCTTCTTCTCAAATTTTTTCATTGGTCCTGAAAGCATTAAAAAAAAAAAAAACAAATAATCTGCTATTTTGGCTTAGAAGTGTTGTATAGTTCGCACATAAAGACTACATTGTAAAGAAATCGTTGTAGTTCTATTAGTTACAATCATAATATCTAACAATCACAGTATTGTACAACCATGTATCGAATGTAAGACTACTGATTCTAAAATGTAATGTAATGCAGTTAGAAACGTCATGGAACAGAAATTCTAGAACAGTCTCATTGATTTTTTGGTTCATGTCCATTGTTCCTACGAATAAATGTCGTAATATAAAACAACCAGTCATTTTATTAAAATTATAGTTTTAGTACACTGTTGATACTTTAGTTTGTGTTGTCTAGCATGAAATTGTTAGAGTGTATGAGAGTCGAACATATTGTGATAGTGCCTTTAAAGATTTGCTTCTTCCATCAGAAAATATTTAGAACTCGAGTACTGTGATGTTGATAAAATAAAACAGCGTGGAATTTTGGAACTCACTAGCTTTATGGACATTCGTTACTGCTAGTTCATAATTTTATCCGTTGATGGCAATGTCAGTCTACATCTGTTGCTAAAAGACAAATATATTCGCTTCCTTCTCCTTCCTGAGTACACCGTTATATAGATATCAATCAACAACTTTCGCTGCGCTTCGAGTTTTGGTAACTATAGAGTACTTTTGTTTTATTTTTTTGGCGTAAGATCTACTAGATTAGCTTTTGTATTAATTAAAGATTTTAATGTTCAATTTTCTTTAACTGTTAGAGTATAATATTCTACTAGCATCGCTTTCAAGGAACTGGTCATTTTGATTGCCAACAAATTCAAAACTGCTTTCGACTTCATTAAAAACTTTTCGGTGGGCTAAATGTTCAGCACATACTTCGTATTACGGCAGCAGAAATCAGAGCAGCTGCACATGTGTGTCAGTTATTCGTGGTTTGCTGAACGTGAGTTATAATTCACAATCAACGTTTTTAGTATGCAGTATGAATACGACTGCGTTACTCGTGGCTGTGAATTATTCAGATATCCCCAAGTCCCACCGGCACTTCAAAAACCGGAACTTCATGCATCAGCTAACAGGTTAAAAGTTACGGAATCAAGCAAGATGTTTTTCGATAAATACACTAAAAGTTCTGCAGTGTTCACAGTTAATGACAGCACAAATACGATCTAAAATTCATCTGCGGTTAATGGAATCCCCTCAAACACGTTGGGAAACTTTTAAAGTAAGTGCTGTGAATATTGGTATACGTGCTTATAAAACAGTGTTTATAAAACAGTGAATATTGTTTTAAGGTGTTAACTTCCGAAAAAAATCGTCCCAGACGCAATACACTTTTAATTTGAGGAAAAAATGATAAAATATAGCATAACATGGCAAACTATGAAAATTCAGTTATCTGAATCAGTAGACACTTATCCGATGATGCTGCAGTTTGCCTACATGTGGCGTTTCTGATGATTTCAGCAAGTTAGAGAATGTTGCACACAATGATGTGGAACCTTGGTCACAATGAAAGTTATGTTCAATAGCTTTTGTTTTACTGCACAGCATTACAATATTAAGAATTTTTAATCTTCTGCTAGATCTCGTTTTAGTGTGTCACTGAAATGGGGGTATTTAGTTAGTTACTATGGAAATTAAAAGCACGAATTAATACCACTATTTATGAGTGCTTAAGCTGAACCAATGTTTATTTTTTTAGGGAATTAAGATAAAAAGTGAACTGATGATTGCGGTACAGGGTTTCCACAAAGTACTGCTACCGCCACAAGGAATCAAATCTCGTTAACTATATTAGATAGAGACATGTGGTTTTTAGCAACATATTGTACATCTCTTAAAGTTTTCTTTGAATCTGTTGCCGATAAATTGCAACTTACGCAAGTTATTCAGGATAATGTCCCTCCCGCGCGTGATGACTTGCTGCTTCCGTGCCGGTCTCAGTTGAAGACGACAATGATCAACTGCAGAGGGTGATATTCTCTGATGAACCCAGTTTCTTTGTGCCTGGGCAGGTTAACTGCCATAAGTTCGGATATGGAGTTCTGAAAATCCGCATATCAACTGCGAACATGTTCTTGATTGCCCCAAATCCAATGTTTGGTTTACTCTTATGCACAATATCGTAATCGGCCTTTTTTTCTTTCTGAGATGACGTTGTCAATATGTAGCGACATGAGTATCTCAGGTGTTGGACCTGCAGTGAACTATAATGTTCCAACTACAAGGCGCACCTGCTCATTGTTCTGGAGATGGAAGGTACTTTTTGACTGGACATTTCCTTGGCAGATGGATTGGTAGTAACTGGCCACCATGATACCACCGCCTCGGATTTTTCTTTTGGGGGCACCTCACGGGTAGTTTCTACGAAACTCCTGTTACTGATCTTGCACACGTCGTAGACTGATACGTAGTGTATGTTGCTATTATAGTGTGAGTGTGATAGAAGCTGGAATTTCATCTCGATATCCACATCTACATCCATACTCTGCAATTCACAAACATTGTGGCTGGCAGAGGGTGCTAAGCACCAATCTTAATTCTGCGTATTCCAATCCCGAGGAAAGAAAGAGTACATAAAAGCATCAATACGGCATCTTATTTCTCGAATCTTATCCCTCCGGTCATTGCGACCCAAATAGGTTGGTAGAAGAAGCATCTCACTGCACTCGTAGCTCATAGAATTTCGCATATTCCAAACTATCCCAGCCCATTCTATGTATTAATTCTGTGACGCTTTCATAACGGCTGTAACAACCAGTCACGAATCGAGTGGTTCTTCTCTCTACCCTGTCCACTGAGTCAATCAGGCCCTTGCAATACGGATCCCAAACTCCACAACAGTAATCCAGATGCGGAAGCACTAGTGTTTTATACGCTATTTCCTTTGTAAGAGCATATGGTGAGAACAATTAGAGATACGCGCGTAGAAGCGGAGAGAATGAGAAGAAAAGTTTGAGAGATGTGGAGTATGTTGAAAGAATGCACATGTCTCTATCTGGTATAGTTTTTAGGAATGTTTCATCGTAACGGTAGTAGGATTCTGTTGACACCAGTACGATGAAATACCACTAAATGTTCAGACATCTCTCGCATTTTCTAGTTTTATCTTGTTCGTTATGACAGTTTATTAATTTCTCCGTGTTTTGTATGCATCCAAGACACATTACGTAATCACGGAACTGGCGTTTCAAACATATATACATTCGGGTCAGAGGTCTTATGATATTCACTCCTGAAATAATTTACGTCACTACTTAACATCTTGTTAGCCTAGTTTGTAGCACTAAAAACTTACACGTAGGAAAAAAAAAAAAACTGGTCCAGTTTCCCTTCTCCGATCTAGTGTAGTGTGGTGTTGTTTTAACGTGAGCGACCACACTGGTGGATCGATACAAGAGATATTACTTTATATTTTAACTTTTATACAGGGTGTTACAAAAAGGTACGGCCAAACTTTCAGGAAACATTCCTCACACACAAACAAACAAAATATGTTATGTGGACATGTGTCCGGAAACGCTTACTTTCCATGTTAGAGCTCATTTTAGTTTCGTTAGTATGTTAGTACGCTCTCCTGACCTCAACCCTCTTGACTTCCATTTATGGGGGCATTTGAAAGCCCTTGTCTACGCAACCCCGGTACCAAATGTAGAGACTCTTCGTGCTCGTATTGTGGACGGCTGTGATACAATACGCCATTCTCCAGGGCTGCATCAGCGCATCAGGGATTTCATGCGACGGAGGGTGGATGCATGTATCCTCGCTAACGGAGGACATTTTGAACATTTCCTGTAACAAAGTGTTTGAAGTCACGCTGGTACGTTCTGTTGATGTGTGTTTCCATTCCATGTTTAATGTGATTTGAAGAGAAGTAATAAAATGAGCTCTAACATGGAAAGTAAGCATTTCCGGACACATGTCCACATAACATATTTTCTTTGTTTGTGTGTGAGGAATGTTTCCTGAAAGTTTGGCCGTACCTTTTTGTAACACCCTGTATACAGTGGCTTTAATATTCACACCTTACAGCAGACAGAGGAGATTACTAAATAATAATTATTGCTTGAAATTTTAGAGGTGGCCTTATTGTTGTAAGCGTCATTTTGCGAAATCAACCGACTTTCACTTCCATGAAGTAGAGGATGAGGCAGAGAATAGTGCCAAAAACAAGTGTCCCAAGTACGGTGCGCATCGACCAGACGGGCATTTACAGAGGTAATTCATATAAAAAGATAGTGTTAACGGAATGGGGCATGAACTCCACCATCCAGACTCCAGATGCTTTTAATCAACCGACCATCCAGATTTTGGTTTTTAACGACTTCCATAAATCACCACAGGCAAATGCCAAGGCCAAATTCCAATCTGTTCCTTGTTCCTCTTCTTTTTCGACCTCTAAATACCACGACGTCATCGAAGCGTAAACTCATAACTAAATAAATATATAACAAAAATAAAATGTAAATTTGGAGCATCCAAGCTCTTGCTCTCAGACTTTGGATGGTTCAGTCGTTTTCGGATTATTCATCGCGTTCTGCAGTACGCGATGTCTCGACAGACAGTATTCGTAAGTTCAGTTATCTCACAGACTTCTGTGGAGCCTGGTCAAGTGGTTCAGCAGATACGTTAGCCAGGAATACGTGCATTTATCCTTGGCTTCATGGTTAGGAAGCTTATGACCAAAGTTCAGCTGATTAGCTTCTCGACCAGAATAAGATGTTCCAGTATTCATTAAAGTTTACATGCCACGCCTCCTCTCTTGATGTTTATTAGAATTCTAACTCTGATGAGAATCTCGTAAAGTTTAATACAGACTCGTGATGTTGCCAATTATTCAGTTATTGTCTAAACCTTTTTTGCTCCTGGCTTCACTTCCCGTCGACATTGAGGTCATTAGAGGTGGGATAGGATTCAAAACTAGTAGCGCATAAGATTTCGACCATGAACTTTTTAAATAACCGTTCCGCCATTCGCCTGGAATGATTTTGAGAAACCAAGGAAAACCGAAATCTTGATGGTTGGACAAGGATTTCTACCCACTTACTGCTAAATGCCAGGCCCTTGTGTTACCGGTCATCGAGCAGATTCTGACTAAACCAATGGTTGTTACCCCTCAGTGTCGAGCTATTATAAGTGCTATAGTACGAGCTTAGACTGTAATACTGTTTGTAGCGGGTTCAATATGGTTTATATTGCCTTTCGATCTCACACAGTTTTTAGTTAAGAAACACAATCGTTGACTTATCCTTTCCTTGTTGTTGAAGTAACATATGTTCGAACAATCTCGGAAATTATAAACTCAGAAAATCCTATAGTTGAGTGTTTTAAGACAACGTAACCAACTGCGGCGAACCATTGAGACTAGTGAGAATAGATTTCAACTATCTCAGACAGCGAGAATCTGGGCTTATGTACAGTGAAACTGTTTAACAACATGAATTACGATTGTGAGGCATGTTAACACTGAATGTAGCTGCTAGAAGCACAAAAACGTCTTGACATTAGAAGTCGTAGAGCTTCAGAACGAAATTGCTTATCACTATGGATATGCACTTTTAGTGCACATTTACCCAGATAAGAGTAGAAAATTTTCGAAATTTTATGTTTTGACTGTAGTTCTTTGTATTTCTGAGAGGGAACTAATGGCATAAACGACAGTTTTTTCGGTAAATGTTGTGCGCGTTCACGAATTCTATTGAAACCACCACAATTAATTACAAAATCACAACGGTTCCGATCAAAGCTCTGTCGACTACTTACTATATAAAGCAGCTATGTTTACAAAAGAAAGAGAAACAGTCTGATTTAGAATATCTGTGTTTGTTTGTGTGTTGTGTGTTTCTGTGTGTACGTGTGTGTGTGCGTGCGTGTGGATGTGCATACATGTGACTTTGCGTGTGATAGTATGTATGGAGATAGAGCTACACATTCCATTCCACGATATTGGCACTGGGCGGATAGAGAATGGCAATAGCGCTTACTTTCAGAAGTTCGGGGTTCGCTAGCGGGTTCACATCCCGGTGGAACCAGGAGTCGTGTTGGATCATACGAGGTAAGCCAGGGTTCCACGTTAAACTGTAGGTCCAGCAGCGACAGTGAGGGAATGCGCGGCTAATCGAAACTCTATCACCTGGCCGCGAGACCACACCAATTTACATAACTCAGTCATCTGACAGCAGTTTGAATGAAAGGTTGGAGGAAGCACAACAGTTGATTCATAAATAAGTTCTTGAACTTCATCAGAATTAGACTCCGGCTTATCGGTCGATCTAATGACCAAGCTGATTTCGTCTCTTGCGGGGATGCGTGACTGTAGTGTGATAACAGCGGTGTTACGTGTTGTTATGACTAGTACGATTCACTGTACATATGTTGGTAGAGCGCTGACCTTGTGAAGCACTCTCCGCTCACGATGCCGGAGGCCAACGCACTGTCGTCACTCTGCTTGTCTGTCTGTTGGCAGACAGGCGGTGAGATATTCTTTATGCACAAAACAAACAGATCCGACGACGACTGGCAGCCTTCTCTGTAAACGAGAAAAGTTCCGTCCGCAGACGCCGGGGGCGAAATTGGTTCGAAATACAAACACAGCACGAGGCTGGCTGCAGGCACGCCCGTGGCGCAAAATTCAGCCGCACGGCAAAGATAATGCCTCATGAATAATAATAGAATACCGCCGCAAATAAATTTGCACCTGCGGTAACGTCCTTCTCGGGGGGAGTCTTGCTTCTGTATTAACTCCAGCAGCCAGAAGCGAGGCTACTTTGCGCCAGATTCTATCCGCGCCAAGAATAAAAAAAGTTTCCAGCTGCTTTGATACATTTTAAGCTTTGTTACGCTATGAACACGGTGATTTATGGGTAAATTTAGCATGAGCCGGTAAAGCTATTCGCTTCGTCCCTACAAACTTTCTTTACTTTCGGTTTTTATTGAAATTCTGATTCGTTTCGTAGATACGTCGGGCTTTTAAATGCATAGTTTACAGAATAGTTGTACAAAAGCCGTGTTTAAATAGTAGTTTTATTAAACAAATGAACTTTCCACCGGAAATGTAGAGCCTTAATTAATTTTACGCAGAAAACAAGATAAAATTCTTATTTTATAGTTACCAATCTGTTTCGTCTAGCCTATTACAAACTAAAATGGAAAATTCTGTTAAATCTGTCACTGAGCAAGACAAATTTATTTATTTTCAAAAAAAAAAGAACATCAGAGCCAAAATATGCATGGCGATTTAATAAAAAATAAAAATAACAAATAATCTTGAGTTCAGAATATATCACCTTATTTTTCTTCAATCGTTTGTTTTCACACACTATTTAATAACAATCCTTAAGTTGTAAGAAACATTTAATACTTTATTCAGGTAAACTTCTGTTTTCCCAAGTAGGTGATATTTTTCTACTGATCGGGGTTGGGAAGGTATCCAAGATGCCACAAAATTGAATATACTGAACAAAAAAGGATGTGCATTAGAGTTCAAGAATGCAATTAGTACCCTGTTTCGTACCTTTTCGTAGTTAAAATTATTTACTCAAACAACATTCGCAGGTTACATGTGTTTGCTGGACGGAGGAAGTGGACATACTGCAGGCCGATCAATAAACTGCTTCTCCTACCATTATTTTGATCTAATGAATTTGTATAAACTTCATCATTGTCTATGCAGTGAAGAAAGGGTTCCTGATACCCATCATATGAACTGTATGGTGCCTAATAAGTGGGGTTTCAGCCTGCGGTTTTAATGGTCACTATTTCCAAATCGATTGCGGCAACCGATTTTAGAAACTCTTACTAGATGTTTACAATTACTTGTCACAGTTTTGAGAGTTAGATGAATGTTTCAATTCCAATTCTTTATTCTTAAGGAATTTGGTACCAAAGAGAACAGTACCGTCTTTGTTGTATACTCTCGCTATAGTCAATTCCGTTGTTATTGGAGGTAATGAAAGAATTTAAAGATATAATTTGTAGAGGGCAAATGTAGGTAGGTGCAGGATAGGGGGAAGATGGGTGTGTAGGGAAATTTCCACCGGAGCCTGTGCTCCATTGCAAAAAAAATGAAATAAAAAAAAATGATGATAGTGATGTTAGAGAGCCCAGCGTAATAATCTGCCAGGCTAATTTCAGTTTACAATACTAGGAGCAGATACCTGGCACTACGCCGACTTTCTCAACAATCTGTGATTCGTCCTTTTAAGCTGATTAAAACTTTAGAGATAAGTTCTTCTGACAATATGCTTAAAAAAAACCTCTAATAACACTGCACGGTTTCGCTGAGCGACTGAATAATGTTTGTAGGCCTATTCGTTTCTGCGAACAAGACTCTGCTACCAACCTAACCATACAATTATTTGATTTGTGATAAATTCGGATCCACTAAAATTTGTACACGCTTCAATCATACTCAGTGACTACTTCTTGCTTCATACATACGTATTATGAGAAAAAAAAAATAAAAAACAAAACAAAAAGCAAAGAAACTGCAAAAAATTGTTACATGTATGTTAGTTCGTACACGCGCTAAAAGTGAAGCTTCTCTGTATTTTTCGAGTGTGTTTTTTTTTCTGTCTATATTTTTTGTGTTTGGCGTTTCTTTTGCTTTGTAAAGGACAAACTGTACTATCTTTATTGCATTTGTACACTAAATAAGTACTTTGTCCAAGTTATTATGCTAAAGAATTGAAAATTATTTTAAAGTGAATTCCCAGTTTAGTAGGTTATAGAGCACTGCGTCGAACATTAGTCTGTATTTTGTGTTCAGATCTTTTATATCGGAGAACAACTTGAACAAAATTATCTGCTGATCGTTCTTACAGTTAATATCCAGCCTCTAACCGCGAATAAAATAACGGACTGAACGCAGATTTCAGCCTCATAACTAAAATAATTTTTTATAAGCTAGAGTAGCTCATTCCCTATGCTACAAAGAAGGATGCTAATGAAAACTTTTATTACATGTGCATAAATATGTTCACAGCATCTCATTAACGTGATTCCATATTTTTTTACATAGTGATCAGAGAATATAATGAAACCATCAATATCAAACGAAATTAAATAAACAAAAATCAATTAATAAACAAAATATTTCCATTGACTTAAATGTCCATATGAAACGTAACGCGAGCTGACTCAAAACGATTTTGGGAATAAACTTTGTTTACAGGAACTCGTTATATCTTGCTTGCATCAAAATATCGATAAGTGTTCATGCGCAGACGTTAATAACATAATCCGATGGCCGCACTGGCTACAGAGAACCTTCAACTTAACATTTCATCTGCTTCTGCCAGAATTCAGTAACAGGTTAACAGGGCGAGACAGGGATACTAACCGGCGGTGACCTACCACTGAACCTCTGAAGTACCACGGCGGTCACCACGCTGTAGCGGTGGTAATATCGCATGAGTGACAACGAGCAAAGCTTTTAATCAGTACTAATGGAGGAGATTTCCTTTGTGATTTTTCCTAGTGCCCTCGCTTCCAATATCGATGAGGTGAATGTTGATGATCACGTTCCCCATCTGGAAGAATTGCTGAACGCCTGATAGCGTGTCTGTTCCTCGTTGAGAGAGCCCCTGCACTGGCAGCCACACCATTCCAGATTACTCATGTCTGCCTAGTAATTGGATGGGTCTATATATGTCGCATCTGTTGGTCTCCCCAGCTCTGTAGCAATAAAATGAGGTGATACGTCTCCATTTCAAATGGTCAGTGTTTCCAGGACAGGCTATCGATTGTGTATGTCGTTCTCACTGTGTAGAGAAAACACCGCTACAAGTTTAAACGTAATGTGGTGTCTTCGTGCATCAATAATACTCTGCAATTAACACTTCATACACTAAAGATGACATACTAATACTTTGCTTGTAATGTGTATAAAATATTGTTCAAAGAAGAACAGAGGGGGAAAACGAAAATAATGGATTGTTCGTTTCTTGTTAAGAATTTAGAGGGAATAATTTTTGGGATTCTTGAAACTGTCTGATGTGTTTATGACCAATTGAAAAACTGACGTTATAATTTATAAATTCAAAAGAAAGAACCATTTTTCATGGAAAATAGCATATAGTAACGATTACTCAAAATAGTGTTGTACACATTTGGCTGTCATTCTTGTTGTGTAGCAGAGTTATGAAGGTTTTTTCAATTCTTTCCTGTTTATCTTGTTTATCTGAAGAGCTTTAAGATAACTGTTTCATTTTGACTGTATTAATTTTCGTTTGATAATTTAAGGGTTGATTAGGATTTTTTTTTTTAGTTTATCTCACTATTATTCTGTTTCTGTAGGTACTGGCACTTTTTTTTTTACTTATGGATTTACGCCTCATCAACATCCAGGTCATGAGAGGCGGGATGGGACTGGGGACAAGGAACGGGAAGGAATTAGTCCATGGCCTTTTGTAGGAAGAATCCCGGTATTTGCCTGGAGTGATTTGGGGAAACCATTGGCACTTTTAAACGACATTGTGTTCCATTATCAGCTAGTTACAATGACTTGCACGCCAGGTCTGAATGTTGCCACAGGGCAGTTTAATTAGGGAAGCAATCGCTCTGCCTGAGGATTTGTGAAAATTTTATTGCTGAGAGAGTATCTACAGTCAGTTCTGTTTTCGGGTGGCTATTGTATAACAACGTGTGTACCAGTGCTATTTTTTTTCTTTCTTGATACTGGAAATCTTACGATACTTTGACGTAGATGAATGGTTGATATCTGACAGAAATTTCAGGAATATATTATATTTTAAAATGAAATTTAACAATGTTAATTCATGTGCCTCCAGCTACTGGAACTTAATGCTAATGACTATAATTAAAGAAATAATCTCACTTCGTGACGTGCGGCATTAAATCAGAAGAGGTGGAGTTGAAAATATAGCTCCTTGTAACAACTGTAACTTTTGATTGGTCTGCTTTCGAATACGCTGAAAAGAATAAAAAATTAAAATTATCAAAACTAGATGGGTGGGGGGATTTATTCTCGGAGGATATGAGATAATAATAAAATAATAATTATAATAAGTAAGGAGAAATAAATAGGTAGGGAAATTGCCACCGGAGCATACGTTGCATGGCAATTAAATTAAATTTGCCATATTCTTATTTCCGGTTTTACCAGTTTATTTTAAATAGTTTGATACTGGTATGATTTGTGGATTGTTGTATTCTGATAAATTATTAGTGCTTTAATGTGTTCACTTGATGAAGTGTCAAATTCTGAGTGATATGATAACATGTTTACTAAAGATTCTACCTGTTTTTACACATCGTGTTATTGCTGCATCCTTAAGTTAAATGCGGTGGTGTTCACATTTTTTTTTACGTTTATTAGGTTTATTTTACTTTAGTTTCAATCTTTTTCGCTGACTAAGATTACTAATGAAACATATGTCTTCCTGTGAAGTCCGTTGTAATTAAATTTAATATTCCAAAGCGGCTGAGTTTGCGCGTCACTTAGTCTACTAAAGCCCTGTTCTCAGCAATGCACTTTGCTGTAATATGCACTTTGTTAGTATGGGGAAGTTAATTATCTTTGTCTCGGCAATTATCTTTTCTTTTGCAGTTTTCGTACTTATCGAAAACTTATAAGATCAAAATAAAATTTCATAAATATATTGGTAAGAATGTAATTTTGCATCGTTTGCAGTGCAACTCGTAGTTGTTTGTTTAACTTGTTATTCATGGTAACATATCCGCTGAAACTGTAGCAGTTCTGGTGTTTAACTTTGAAATAAAGGAAGCTGCCTAAAATATAATACAGGTACTTTGATCTTAGGGTTGTTAGATCTTTAAATATTTCTATGCACTACTAGGAAACATTATAAACCGCGTACCATGACAAGAATCGATTCAGCATCTGTCAGGCGCTTCATTACTAGACACGTGTAAGATTACCACACTACTGAGTACCATTTATTAAACAATAACTCATCTAACCTTTTAATGAAACATTCAAAATACGTATGTCACATAAAAAGACAAAATAAAGTCCTGAAATTTATTATTAATAATAATGTACAGCAATAATTTATCAAGCCTAATTTCTGAAGTATACTCCATCCTAACATTCAAATATCTAGGTACAAGATTAATGCTCTAGTTTCTAGCAAAATAATTTTATGACTTTTTCACTAATATTTGCCCTCTGTTAGTTTTTCTTCCTGTATATATGCTAGAACCACGATGAGTATCTTATCCTGATCCCTTATCTGTGTCCCCCTCCCTCCATAATAGCGGCTTCAATTTAATTTCTGTGTGGCATTCAGAGACAGTTTTATAGGTGTGTGCGGGTTTAACAAGCAAATCCGTAATAGTAGGGAAATATTTACATCCTGACTACAAACCCTTCAAGCGTTTTATCGTCTTAAAAATATCCCAGTAAAATTTTTTTGGACGTAGAAAACTAGAATCAGAAAGGTGTTAAATAGAACTGAAACTTGAAGTGATACAGAAATACTTTATAATATAAGAAACAATTTTTTAGTTTCTTAAAGATTTTTTGGAATGCTTTTTACCTGACGCCGTATCAACGCTCAAAACTATGAGTAGAGTTACTTTTAACTCATGAAATATTTTGGTTTTTATTTGTATTTGGAAACTATTTACCTAATTCTCAATACGTCTTTCGAAGTTTGCCGGAAATCGGATAGCTGTTTGTGCTTTCACACTTATTTTATTGACCGAAACATGAACTTTTCCTTCAGACCCACTAACCATATATACTAACTAATTTTCACAAAATCTTTGAACATATGAGAAATTTCAATTTTAGCATTATCTGATATATCTATAGTTGAGCTTATCACTTCCAAATGTTTTTTTTTTTAATAAACTTGGTTGCAAATAAAACATTTTTGTCAAGTTTCATGATATAAACGTCATAAAAGTTTATAATAATTATAACTTTAATGGTATCATGAGCGATATTTGATTAATCACCAATCACAAACTAACGTACTGACCCTAGGTCAGAGCAACGATCTTGGAAATATACTACTATTAGTATGCAGACACCTGAACTAACGTGTTAACGCCACCAGTGGCCTCCCTTCTTTAAATGAGATTAGTTATTTTACTTATGATCTTCGGTTTCTGTTTTTATGTGCTGGTATTCCACGCAGAACACGTTGATAAGGTCTAGCTAGGGATACAGGAATTGGGAAGGAAATAAAACAATATGTCTCCAGAAACGAGTGAAGTGCATGATTATTAAGTTAGAACTGAGAGTAAAAATCAGTAACTATAGTTAACAACAGCAATATTGTGAAAAGCAATGATTGCGTTTACACTTTGTTTGTGAAAATTGGGTACTATGATAGAAAGAAGCATATATAATCGAACGTAATTTTTTACTTACTACGAGGGAAATGAAAGCATTGTCAGGCTATATAATAGGTTGAAAGAATCGTCTCCAAACAGGAGTCAAGGAGGTAGATTTGAACGAAAATGTTGCGTAGAAAAATAATTTCTCTGGATTTCTGGTCACATGTTATTGGGTACTCGTCATTCAGTCAAATCAGCTAAATCATAGGGCAGGAGAGAAACCGTCTCGGCGTTTGGTACGGCATTCGGGGGTACACGGCGTCGGTTCCCTGACCATACATCTTGATTTTTGTTTTACATAGTTTCGCGAATAACTCCAAGAAAAAGTTGCTGTAGTTTATTAAGAGGGCACGAACTAATTCCTTCTCTTTACTTGTCTCAAAGTGTCATTTGTCTCCCATGACTTTTACGTTAGTGAGTCACAAAGCCGTAAGTTATAAAAAACGGATGGAAGCACTTCGTTTAATATCACATGTACGCAATGCGGCTGGAAATGCTTGTCAGCGCTTCCTGAAGCCATTCCCTGCACTCGATTGACCACCGTTATGTTGGTGGTTAGTTTTTCTTTGGAATATGTAAAATTGGGGTTGCTTTCACTCTTCTTCCTTCTTTTTTCTGCTTATGTCTTTACCCTTCATCGATGTAGAGGTAATTGGAGGCGGGAAAGAACTGGGGAGAATTGTGAATTTGGCCTTTTTGAAGGAATCATCCCGGCATTCTGCTGGAGAGATTTGGAGAAACCATGGAAAATCGAAATCTTGATGGCCGGACGGAGCTTCGAACCCGCGTTCTCTCGAATGCTAGGACAGAGCATTATCGCTCACTCACCACGCTCGGATTTCATTCCAAAGTGTAGCAAGTGTTCGTACGTGTTTTTTTGTGCGTGTTTGTTATGTGTTGTGACTAAAGATCGGCCTGTTCTTCCGAAGGAGACCAAGGTAACCACTATGCTTAACTTACTCATGAGGCAGGTTGGATCATTATCAACAGTGTCGTACACCCCGGCACTGCGGAGAGGTCTGAGATTTAACCTTGAACTGTGACTCACTATCTGTTGATTTGGTGACTAGGACTTCTGCACCATCACCTCTCTATCCTGTTCATGATGATGAAAATTTCTTTCACCACCTCGATTCAAACCGCTTTGTTCACTTAACTTCGTTACTTCAATCTTAATTTCATTGCACTGAGCATGTGTTCAGATAGTTAGTTCAATTAGACGTATTTATTTGGTACTATCTTCCTAGCGTACAACGTTTTCAGAAGGTTCTGGTAGCGTTTGTAACTAAGCATTTCACTATTTACTTGCGTATAATATACTGTGTCTTGTGTGCCACTTCTTTGACCGAATTTACCTTGAAATTCACCACAGTACTCCTATCTTAATACTGATTAGCCTTCTCTCGACTGAGTAATCGTCTTCAGTCAAACACATTTCACTGTCTGATCACAGTGTGCTTCAACACTCTGAAACACATTTTCAAAAATATCTCCTCTTCAGTGCCAGTATTATAAAAAAATTAACGAAATCTTCCTCCCGTTTGTACTTAACAACAGCAGTTTCCTCCGTGATGGAGAGAAACACGACGTACATATGAGCACACGGCAAAGGTATCAGCTGTAACCTCGCTGTTGTAAATTCAGCCCTCGCGAATTGATGAGAGCTCTCGAGCCCATCGGGAAATATTTCAAAAATCCGATACGCCTGCAGATCTGAAAAGGGCGTGTACTGAATTAAACAAACGAAAAAAAAAAGCTGACGTTTGGAGCGATTCGGTATTTACAGACTATCAGATGCCGAGCGCCCGACGTGATCGTGTAAACGCATGGCCGGTCATCAGTATTCTGCTCTCTAACTCGCCTATTAAACCTGACATAATTAAACATGAACTGTTTCAGTCTGCGTCGAAGCAAATACATTCTCGTAATTGCGTTGCACAGGCTCTGATGACACGAGCAGTTTTACAGTAGCTTTCAGTGACATTTTTTTTTCAGCAATTTACGTGCGCTAATTAAAATAGTCCGATCGCGCAGAATGGCCGGTGTGACGTGGACGGAGGCCGACATTGCTACCGTTAATCACGTTAGCTATCACACAACACTCCATTCCGCTTTCACACCAGCTTAACTTAATGAACGTGCTACAGGTAGGCTGTTCCAAATACAAACACCGCATTAATAACGAAAAATTATTCCGCTGAAGCACCACCTGGCTAGCGTGCCAGCCAGTCGTTGCGGGAAATTTTTACGTCGCCTCTGTTCTTCAGCGGTGCAAGCTTCCCTACTTGTTTACCACCATAAAACTTCAACGCAACTGTTATTTAACATTTTAAAGCTAAA
This sequence comes from Vandiemenella viatica, assembly GCA_031002005.1. Lineage (NCBI taxonomy): Eukaryota > Metazoa > Arthropoda > Insecta > Orthoptera > Morabidae > Vandiemenella > Vandiemenella viatica. Next base: position 208,834,368 of record JARYHS010008074.1, on the reverse strand, counting down.
TTCACAGGCCTAAAACAATTTCTGTATTTGTCGTTCATTTCAGGTTAGTTGTATGTGCATCTTTATCTTCATAATTACATAAATAAAACTATTTGTTTTGGCATAAAACGACCGGTGTCTGCGCTGAACTTATTTTTAAAAGTATACTATCGAAAGAACTGTAGAAGTTGGTAGCACTGACGGATGCTCGATACGAACTACGAGTACTAACATTTTTCAGTCGGCTAGCTATCAGTGTACGCTATTCGTTTGACAGGTATGAGTGAAGTAGAATTGCTGCCAATGGATTATGGATTTGTATATGTGTGGAGCAGATTTAAACTGCTTAAGGACCTTTCATGTAGTGCCGGCACATGATATGATAATTATGGTGGAGTCTGTTTAGAATCTTTTATAAAATCCGCATATCATATTTATTATTTCTAAACGGTGTTTTATTATTACAAGCCATTATCTCCCTCATACCTAACCGAAATCGATAAATGAAGTATCATTTTAAAGATTAAGAATTCGCTTTGGTGACATCATATACTAAAAATGAAAATTTTACGGAATTCGACCCTTAAAGGGTAAAAGTATCAATATTTCTATAATGCGTATGACGAACCATTTATCTCCTAACTGATATAGATAAATGAGGTTTCACTTTAAAGATTAAGGTCTTTCCTTAGACAACATTATAAATTAAGAGCGATTTTTTTTGTTTTTTGAATTTGACCCTTGAAGTACAAAAGTAATAACTTTGAAAGTCGCGCGTATGAGACATTTCAGACCGCAGCGATAGCAACAGCACATTTCACAGGGATATTAATAAACTGCTTCACTGGCGTCGACTTTTCTACGTTCCTATTACACTAAACAAATAAGCAATTCCTACAAATGAGACGGTTCTTCTTTCACCATTTTACAAATCACCAACCTTACTATTTATCGTATTCGCGAAATTTTAGCAAGGGGCATCTAGTATATATATATATATATATATATATATATATATATATACGATATCTATGCCGACGTTACCCCATTTAGAGCTGGAATTTCAGATTCATGATTTGCAATCGAGAAAATCAGACTAATGACTTGACAGTAAACACCAATTATTTATTTAAAACATTAAGTACTTCTGTGCTTGTTGCGGCCCTGAGGATGAACGCAAACATTTCCTAATGTGAACCTGTTTTCGTCATATCCCTGGTCACTCTATGGTCACCAAGTCGTCTTGAGGTATGTGTATGTGTGTCTAGTTACCTACACGAATGTGTGATCCGCATATTGCGAAATAAAGCGGGGGATCTCGTGACTCCTCCTTCCTGTCGCTTTATTGTTATTTTATAAAAATCAATGGCACACGTCTAACTCCTGGCCTAAGTGAATCTTGTAACACATGATTCATAATGTCTTGTCTCCTTAGAAGTCATATCAGGGTAGCACCAGAGACATGGCTTTCAAATTCATCATTCTTTGCTTTTTGAATACATTACTGTATGAGACATGGCAAACGCGGATGACCTGGTTCTATGCTAACTTTTCTTTAAGTCGAGGTCATTAGAGACGGGATGGGACTGGGGCAAGGAACGGGAAGGAATTCGGCCATGGCCTTTTTTAAAAAAAAAGAAGCATCCTGGCATTCGCCTGGAGTGATTTGGGGAAACAATGGAAAACCCAAATCTGGATGTCGGTCGGGGATTCGAACCGGCGTCCTCCCGAATGCGAGGCCAGAACCTTATGCTAAACATGACCACGCATTTGCTGTCGCTCAGTGACGGTGTTTGCTCTTTCGACGATTGAATTACATTGTCAGGGTAGTGATAACAAAGCGGGCACAAAGATGGGTACTTGCGCTGTGGTTTATGCGTTCGGACGTGGCCATAGTGAGTTCATTGCATTCCTTAAGCTACTAAGCTCCATCATGGGCATAACTGGATTTCTTGTGGAGTGCTTTTTCTATACGCGGCTAAATACGACCATAATGGTACTGCGTCTTCTTCCACCGCGCGCTGAACTTCTCATGCCCCACTCAACGTAACATATTCTTCGGTATATATAAATTTCCCACATGCATTTGTGAACTTTGAGAAGGTTTTTAACAAAGTAGATAGAAAGTTGCAATCGGAAATGTTTCAGAGGACTGGACATCCGAAGCATATTATACATGCATTGAGGAGTTTATATTAGAGCACAAAGATACTTCTTAAAAAAAAAAAAAGATAGGAACCAACAGCAGGTAAAAACAATTAACCAAAGTGTGAGACGGGGGTGTAGTCTTTCCCAAATACTTTTTTTGAACAGTGCCATTAATATGTTACACAATGAATATTCAGCGAGAAGTTAAACTTAGGACAAGGCAAATCCCTAAATGAACTTTTATTTGTTGTCACCTAATGGCGATAGAGGATACTGAAAATGGGTTTCAAAGAACTCCCCACATATTTCAAATATATTCAGAGCACCAAAACCAGAAAATTTCCATGAAAAAAAAAGTAAGGACTCTCTGTGGTCGAGATCTTGTCAGGGCAAAAATAGTTGTAAATGGCCAACTGGTTGAACAAATTTCGAACTGTAACTATGTTGGTTGAACATCACATACAGTGTCAACGATATTATTGATAGTGTAAGCCCGTAAAAGATGGGGACGCGCAGGGTAACAAAAGTAAAACTTTACAAAGTGATGTCTGATCCTACGCTTCTCTATGGAATAATGGAAGAGAGTCAGCAGTGGAGATGAAGTTCCTGAGATCTGTCAAGTGATGCCATAGGGTAGATCTAGTAACAGAGATTAAGAGAGGAGCTGAAAATGTAGTATAAATGACAAGATAGTGTAACACGGGAATAACTTTCACAGTATGTGCTTTCTTTTAGGACGATTTATACGAATTTTACGATCATCAATAAATTTTACCAGAATTTTTCACTTTATTCTCTAAGCTTACGGTATGATGTTTCTATGCTTGCTATTGAAGACAAACCCAGTGCCACTAATTTAGTTGTCGCATCCAAGGCATGACCGATAAAGCACTTTATTTTAGTACTCGGTGTCTGAAAACGATAGGGAAGGAGTGAGACATTGAGTTTCTGCGGTGTTATCTGAGAGGGGGAGATAGTAGTTCCACAGTGGGAATGGTCCCGATATAACTCGACATTACTCACTACAACAAAGGAACAAGGACAGTCCGCATCTGGCATTAAGTAGGAAGTCGTAGTTTTTTTTAGTAAATGCTGAGTCGCAGGTCCAGCTTGGGACACAAGCAAATGAGGTATTCCAATCGTTTTTTACAAATAGTTCCAATGATAAGTCTGAATTCCTACAGTTACAGAGTTCCATTTAACGAAAAGCTGTGAATGATTCCAATTATTCATCTGAGACAAATAAATAAATAAAAACAATATTGTGTTCAGTAAGAGTAGGAAAATCGTCTGAGACAGATAGCAGAATGAAATTAGCCACTATATTTGATCATTTTAGTCACGAACAAACACACTATTTGAGAATAATTTACATAACTCAGACATAAAGTCAATAGTTTTATCCGTGCATCAGCTTTGTAATCATTGCATTATTTGAACTTTTATTTATAGTAAAACTTTAATTTTGTAAAATAAAAATTCTCTTTGTTTTTGAACGAATACAAAATTTTCTTATTTACGAATGAAAGATAAAAGTGTAAAATGTAGTTTTGTCGACAGAAACGCAAGAAACGACGTTTCATTCCCTTCATGATTTTGCATGCTGGGATGCGTTTTTTGGCATTACGTATTCAAGACCTAGTGAATCATATGTGAATGATCTACAGATTTAGAAAGTTCCCTCCATTTTATATTTATTTGATTTTCAATTTTGGAGTTCACTTCATAACAAATGAATTGATAAAAATAATAACTATTAACCAAAAGCGATGGTTTGTTGAAACCTTTGTCTCTATGAGGTATCTATTATTTTCTGATAGTGTATATAGAATATTTTACGGCCATATTGAATTTCTGTTTCAATATCCAACGTATTAAGAACTTATTATCGGAGCTATTAGCTTACAACTGGTAAGCTGAATAATGCTTGCTTAAGTAGACATATCGCCCATACATTCCAAAAATATATAGCATGTTTCTAGCTTAGTTGTTGGCCCATTCTGCCACGGACATAGTTTTCTTAGATTTCCTATTCACTTCTTAAAATCCTGAAGTTAGCTTGAATAACGATAGAAAGCTACCTGAAAATGATGAAGCAAACAAAAAGTATATTTAACTTCACTAACTCAAATTGTGTGTTGATTTAATAACATATACACATCTGAACTTCTTACTGTTGGCTGTTAATAATTATTAGTTGTACTGTTAAATCCATAATATTGATTTCTAAATAACGTTGGTTTACTGTCAACTTTTGTACTAATTTCCCAGCGCTAATTAAACTAACTACATGATGAAGACTACCTGTTCCCCCACTATTTAAACTGAATGCTACTGCCTACAGCATGATGCATGTACTGCATTGCATTATTATACCAGTACTGTACTGTCGTTCCGCTGAATGTTTTCGCGCCCGGCGACAGCATGAAGGAAACGCGAATATTCTGGAACGCGTGTGTTGCCGCGCCAGTGAGCAACTTGGTGATCGAAACTGCAAATTTATTACCTAACAATCTATTAATGCAAATATTAATTGGAGAAAACTTTAATTTCTTTTAAATGAATAAACAAATTACTGAATGCTGGTTACAAGTGCCTACTATAAATTAAATGAACAGCCAAACCATCACAAAATGTCTTGAAATTAGACCTCGTGGGAGTACTGAAATACTGAATTTAAAATAGTTTAAATGAATATAAAGCTGTCTGATTACGTCGAAAGGCTAGACACAGTGTTACAATATCTTCAGCTTTTGCAGTCATATCAGCCTGCACTTTTTAAAAATTTCAGGATTAAATAACATTTTTCCCCATTAGGGATTCACTACTTTATTAGATCTGTATATAGCCAAGTGCATTTTATGAAATATTACTTAGGAAATTAGAATCTGGATTCCTGTTTCATATTCCATGCTGTGTCATACAAGTTAACAAGCTTGTTAATGTAATGTATTCCAAATAAAGCAAACAAAAAGCATAAAAAAGCAAAAAGGGGCTGATCCAGATAATATTACTACGGATGTCTTAAAGACAGCAGGATGTGGCATTGTACCTTATCTTGAAACGTTATTTCAATTGTGTCTGAATACTTGCTGGGACTGGGAATAGTGCTATAGTGAAATCGGTCCATAACGAAGGGGTGACAAACAATGTCGAAAATTGAAAATTACAGGACAATCAGTTTGACATTAGCGGTACGTAAATTAATGGAGAGATCGATATACAACCACAACAGAAAAGACTGTTAGGAACATAAGTGGTTTTCAAATCAACAACATGGTTTTAGGCAAGGATATTCATGCAAATCTCAGTTAGTGGGCTATATGCAAGATATTTCAAATGAAATGTACAAGGTAGGCCAAATTGATAGTGTAGCACTAGATCTTTCAAATGCTTTTGACAAAGTGAGCTATAAAATGGTCCTAATTAAGGTAAAAACTACTGGAGTGGTGGAAAAAGTGATTTGCTGGGTATTAGAATTCTTAAAAGTTAGAAAGCAGAAATTTAATGTAGGAAGAACAGTATCAAAAGAGATGAAGGTGAAAATAGGAGTATCACAAGTTAGTGTATTGGGGCCGTTGCTATTCGTTATTGTAATGCATGATTGTGTTGATGGTGTACTATCAGAGGTTAGGTTGTTTGCAGATGACATGATGCTATATCATAGGATCAACTGTACAGCCGCAGGGTGATCTCGACAGTATGTCTAGTTGCGTAGGTCAACATGGGATGAAGACAAATGCAATTAAGTGATATCTTATTAGCTACACCGATAAAAAATTAGAAGTCTGTTACCATTATAAGGTTGGGTATGGATTGCTTGTTGATGTCTTGAAATGTAAATATTTTGGCATAACAAACTTAAATGGGCAAAACACATTGGACAGGTACAGGGAAAAGGTTTAAAAATCCTTCACTTGTTGGAGAGAGTGATGAGGGGATGTACCAGAAAAGGAAGGGAACCGGGTTACAAAACTTTGGTCAGATCATTAATTGCATATGGTAATGTATTACGGGACCCATATTTTGTGTAGCAAATATAGCAATTGGAGAGGGTGCAAAAGAAAGGCCAGAAATTATCACAGAAGACAATCAGTAATTGATATGATAAAGGAGCTCAAGTGGCGTTCATTGTAAGCCAGGAGGAGGGTGAAGAGAGTTATGGGAGTGAACAAGGTGCTGTGATGAGGCGTGAAAAGATATCAGTAGAAGAATTATGAGAGGTGCTTGGAAGGGAAAAGAATACCATGACTTTTTTTAAAAAACTGCTTAACATCTCTCAACAGCGAGGTCTTTAGAGACGGGAAAGGATGGGGGCAGGGAATGGGAAGGAATTCGGCTATGGCCTTTTTGAAGGAAGCATCCCAGCATTTGCCTGGAGTGATTTGGGAAACCATGGAAAACCCAAATATGGATGTCCGGACGGGGATTCGAACCGGCGTCCTCCCGAATGCGAGGCCAGAACGCTAACCGTTACACCACCACTTTCGGTACCATGACCATCAACTAGCAGTCGATTTGAGACACTTTCTTTCGTATGTAGGAATGTGAGGGATCTGAATAATTTACCAAGAGAAATGATGAATAATTTACTCAGAACGCTGAAAGAATTAAGAATTGAAATTAGAAGAGGACAAAAGCAGGTGGGAAAAGGAAAAGGGAAAAATTGGTGTATAGGGAAATTTCCACCTGAGCAAGTGCTCCATAGCAATTAAATTATGGAAAATTTATAATAGCAGGCTGGACGAAATTTAATGTTCATGTTAAATAGTAGCTTTTGGTATCTACGCTATCTGAGACACTTCATATGTCTTTCACATTACTTTCGTGTTTTGTACTTAATGAATCGAATTGATGTTTGATGTGACTATTCCCTATAACTTCGAAAGTTTGTAGAAAATTAAACAGATTAGTACGGTCATTATTTCATCTCAGTGTTAGAATAACGGTATTCTGGGTAAATTGAAAGCAAAGAAAATGATGTGGACTCTCATAATCTGATATTTAGATGCGTACTGAGAAGCAGTTTGTAAAATCACCGCAAACTAATTTCCATGCAAAGCAAAGTAACAAGATACAATTGCTGCGATATAATAGTTTGTTAACAACTGATTCTCCGTTGAATATATTGTTGATTTATAAAATACTTTCTCTATTTTGATATCACGAGAGTCAGTTTCATATCCGCGACAAAATATTTGTTTATATTTGATTATTATATTAATCTTATACAGCATTTAGAATTTATCTCCTGAGCACATTACTGGACACAACCTAATTGGTTTACATCTGTAAAAATACTCAGAAACAATATGTAAAATATCTGGTCGCCTACACATACCTCTGTGTAATTTTACAGGTAAGGGCAAGAAATTTATGTAGACCATTGAAAGAACCACACATAAATGTCGATCGTGGATGATACATCAACGATAGTGCGTGAAAAGCAAACCGCAATTACCACTTGCATTGCTCATATATTAAATATTTATTTATTATGTTAATAACAACAGCATATTCCACAGAAAAAAAACATTGTTTTGTACTTTCAAGGATATTAAATGCTGAAATGCATAACAAAATTGTTCTTTTCCGTTTACAGGGGCCATAATGTCTACCATCTTCAGAAGAATCGTTCCACCACGACACAAAAGAAGTGAAACGCGGTGCAGCTGGTAATATCTTTATGATTCAGATGTTAACGCAGTGAAATGAATTCCACTGTGATAACCTGGACTGCCAGAATTCGCAGAGTGAATTATTTAGCAAATTTGTGACCAATAATTTTAGCACGGTTAGTAAGTTGTGAGCGCTGAGTACGTATATCTCTGTAATAGTACCTTCAGCTGTATTGTGCCCCTCGGACATTGTACACAGACAGTGAACAGCGCCAGATGATCAGCTCGTTGCGGAGATAAAGCTAACGATGCGTGCTCGGTTCGAGTGTTCGCTTTGTGAAGGCGCACAATAACAGGGGATGAGGTTTATTCGCGGTGCCCGCTGACTATTAAAAGGATTTATGAGAAGCCGTATTAACGGCCAACAAGCTCCTAGTACGGTATACGGAACTCAAAATGGATTCCCCTGCCAGTTTGATTTGTGCTTCATTCGACCCCGATAAGAGCATACTGCCGAATTCATTTTCTTTTTTCCTGGCTAACGTTGTTCACTTTCTCGTATTTCAGCGGTGTCTGCATTGAGCCGGAGAGTTTAGTTGGGAGCTAAAAAATGGATTTAAGACCATAGAGAATTAAAAGCAATAAAAATAGGAACAATGGACAGATCAAATTTTCAAATGAAATAATTTCTATATAAAGAAATTACGTCAGTTTTCACTCTAGTTGTTTCTTAGGTATATTTTTTACGTTTAGTATGCGTTGCTGGTGATATATGTTAAACGGCTTCAAATTTTGGAATAGTATATCACGATGTGCCCTATGTTATCACAGAATACCGTGTGGGGTACTAAATAATTGCCTTTAGCTCAGTGTCTGGTGTAAAAGCAGTGTACAGTGAATTATGTTAATTTTTGGAAGTTAAAAATTATTCAGTGTTCTTTTAAAGACTGCAAACGGAACTAACTTTGGTCCGAGGATGAGGTGGTTATTTTGATGAAATAAAAAATCTTGCTTAGATTTTTAAAAGGTCTGAAGAAAGGAGGTTAATGAGACTACGGGAATACGTCGCTTTATTTAATTCTAACAATCGTTGCAGAGAAGATAATTATGGATCAGAACGATGTCATGCTCCAGACAAATCTTTGATTCATTGTAAAAGAAACTTTTCTAGAAACTACTACGTTCGTGATTTTCAGAAAATCAGAAAGACGAAATTAACAATGACAGAAGAGCAATTGCTTGTAGCACTATGATAGGGAAATACTGCTCAAAGATGTGCAATGTTTTAGCAATTTGGCATATAGATTTGTTTTAAAGACAGTAGTAGGAGAGAAAGAGACAGGAGTTGCGTGCGCGGGGATGGCAGTGAGTGCGAGATGACACGCGACGCGGACCACCTGTTGAGAGGGGGCGCAGGCGGAGGCAGGTAGTGACGACATGGTGGTGGAGGCCCGCGGATGGTACTGCGGGGACGACGACGACGATGACGGCTTCATGGCGGGCGGCCCCCGCGGGGTGGTGGTGGTCAGCGTCGACGGAGGCGGCGGGGCGCCCGCCTCCAGCCTGGCCATCAAGCCGGACCCCGGGGGCTTCTCGGTAGACGCCGAGAAGCAGGACCCACGAGGCTGCTGCTGCTGCTCCTGCTGCGGGGAACACGCAGGTACGACGCCGGATTAAGCTCTTTATGTCAATTCATTATAAGTCAAGGGTTGGCACTGGTCTCCACAGAGGGGTCGTATCCAGATCCTGCATACCCGAGAGTGGAATTTACTTCAACGCTCCCAGAAAAGCGGCTGTGCAGTAAGGGCCGTCATATGACAGGTTGGTAATGACGGCGTTCTGCTAAAGTAAGTTTGTACTTTGTTTATGAGACCTCCGATCAAATCTCATCCTAGTTATTTAGTTTTTTGATGTAGATGTTCCTGCGAAGACAGTCATGATGAGTGTAAGGCTGGTCGCTGGGGCTATTTTAGTCATTCGTAATAAGCTACTGTAATTCACACCTGTCATGATCATCATTACTGTTTTGCCCTAATGCAGATCTTCACATGGCTGCTCTTCATGCTCTCCCGTTTTCTGTCCTCCTCTTCATGTTCATCTAGTTTCCATTTCCTTTGAATTTATCTATGACCTTGTACCTCCTTCTTCCTCTCACTCTTTTCCCACAATTTAATCCTGCAAGGCGTCTGTTAACAGGAACTCTCCTTTCAACAAGTGTCCCATCCAGTTCTTCCTTTCTCTATGTCTTGCAGTTGTTTCCTCCTCTCACCAACCGTTTCCAGCACTTCTACATTACTCACGTTTTCCATCCGACTTATTCACTCCATTCTCCTCCACATTCACATTTCAAACACTTCTATCGCTCTTCATCCTCTCGTCTCAGTGTCGCAATCCACACGAAACATTTTTAATGCCTTTACCTTAGTGACTTTCGTACTTTCGCAGTTAATAATTGCCTCTTACTGTTAAACGCATCCTTAGCTACAGCAATGTGAATTTTCAGCTTGGTGGCATCTCAGATCCTCATTGATTGTAATTCCAAGATATATGTAGGATCGTACATAGCTAATATTAGCTTGTTCTATCTTAAAATTTATCAGTTTCCTTCCTTTACCTATCACGGTACCCTTCACTTTAGCTGTATTGATTCTCATTCCATACTCTTCACAAGCTTCGTTTAGATTATCCAGCATTCTGTTTAGACTTCGTTCGCTTTATGCATTCACACATGCAATGGAAAGGAATTGAAAATCCTCCAAACGCCACCATGATCAGTTAGGCGTGGGGACCTAAATGTACTCCATTTGTTCGCCTAAAGTTGATATATATATGTATTCGAAAATGTTAAGCAGACATTTAACGAGGTAAGTTGCAACCGGAATGTTTGGATGAAGATACCACACACATCAGAGCATTTTCTGCTTTTATATTTTAGAAGCAGTTGGGGTGAAGGGTTTGTCGTTTGACATTTCCTTCAGTCATTTCAAGATGTTGTTCTTTACTTATGGTATGTCTTTTCTTTCGCTCATGTGGTATCAATTTCTAGTCAATATTGACAGTGGTCTCTTGTGTCTATCAAAGGCATCGTAATATTGTCCTAGGTTGGCAATGAGAGCGTTAGTGGATTTCCTTGCAGCTCTATAGAAAGCGGTGGTTATTTGGATTATCCTTTCTTTTATGAACGGAACACCTGCAGCTGCATGAAGGTCGGCTGTGGGAAATCTGGTCGGCACATGGAGTGCTCGCCGGAGTGCTCTATTCTGCAATACTTGCAGACGGTCCAATCCAGTCTTGGAAGCGTATCCCCAGACAGGACACGCATATTCCATCACGGGACGAATCAGACTGCAATACACACTGAACCCGGTGTTGGCTGCCAATGAGCTGTTAGTATTGAGGATGGGATACAGCTCACGCAGTCTCGCTGCTACTTTCAGTCGATCATCCTCGATGTGGCGCCTCCATGTAAGACGGGAGTCTAACGTCACACCGAAGTACTTGACGGTGGGTGACCACGCGATGATTTCACCGTTAAGATGTAGGTTTGGAGTTCGGTCCCGCTGTCTGTTGCGCTTCCCGAGGCGCCTCGTCAGCATAATTGCCTGGGTCTTAGCTGTATTGATGGTTATTCGCCAGCGTCTTGCCCATGCCTCAGTTTGTTGAAGAACTGCTTGGGGTCGTCTGATGACTTCAGTTTGGTATTTGTGGGCGGTGAAAAATGCTGTATCATCAGCATATAGAGCTGTGCGGGACGTTTGCCGGAGCCCGGATATCAGAAGTGAAGAGATTATACAGCACTGGGCCAAGTACTGACCCTTGTGGTACTCCAGCGTGAATGGGGCGGCGTGTGGATAGGTCATTACCAACCCTCACTCTGAATGACCTTCCAGAGATGTAGCTGCGGATGAGTTTAACTAGTGGGCCGGGTAGTCCCTGGTTGTACAGTTTATACAGCAGTCCGCTGTGCCAGACCGAATCGAAAGCCCGCGCCACGTCAAGCAGGACCAGTAGGCAATAGCCTCTGTAGTTAAATGTAGTCGTGGCGCGTTCAACTATTCTTAGGATTTGTTGAACAGCTGAGTGACCCCTCCGAAATCCAAATTGGAAATTGGGTATGATGTTTTCTCTTTGTATGTGAGCATCTAGGCGTTTGAGTACTAGTCTCTCGAAGACCTTGCTCAATGATGGTAGTAGGCTTATGGGCCTATAATTCTGAGGGAATATTCCATTTTTCCCCGGTTTTGGAACTCCAACCACAATAGCTTGCTTCCAACATCTAGGATAGTGCTGGGTGCGGAGGATCAAGTTGAATACTTTTGTTATGTATTCAATGGCCAGAGGTGGTAGGTTCTTTAGCAGTTTGTTACCCAATTTGTCATTGCCGGGTGCCTTTTTGGAGTTTAGTGTGTTGAGTGTATGCCGGACTTCTTCAGCAGTAATTGCCTCAATTTCATACCCCTCATCGTCAGCGGCGAGAAAGCGTGCCAGTCTTCTGCGTATCCCTGCTGATTCTTCCTCGTCGTTGTCTTGCGCGGGTCTGAACTGCTTTTCAAAATGGTCGGCTAAAGCGTTAGCCTTGTCCACGTCACTGAAAACTAGACCTCT